>QLPG01002855.1:0-11179 GCA_003314385.1 Gomphus sp. MG54
AATATGCTACTGGAATACTACCAAGATAGGGGGATTTCCATAGTGACATCAATCGCTCATACCCCCACTATTAATGGGCAAGTGGAAAGGAGAAACCGGATCCTCACTGAAGGCACAAGAACCATGCTCAAGGACTCAGACCTAGGGAAGGACCTCTGGGGAGAAGCAACGGTGACTCACATGTACATCCACAACCACTACCCATCAAGTGTGCTTCCTAATGGAGTGACCCCTTACGAAATGGTCTATGGCAAGTGCCCTTTAATTGATCACCTGAGGGTCTTTGGAGCAAAGTGCTTCATCAAAATACCAGATGAAACATGTACCAAGTTGGATGACAAAGCCAAGGAGTGTCGCTTGATTGGTTATGAGGGCGAGTCCATATACATTGTGACTGACAAGGACAGGAAAAGAGTCCAAACGAGGAACACTATCTTTGTCAAGGACCTGGACACAGGAGTCAGACTGGGGAAGACAGGGACGATTCAGATGCAAATTTCGTGAACTCAGAAAAGATTTCAGCATTAGGGGATAACACTGCCAAAGATGAGACTAAGAAGCGGAAAACAAGTCCCGAAGTCTGGGGAACAGATCCAGTTAGATGGTCAGATAGGATAAAAGAACAACAATCAGCTGACAGAGTACTCATCACCACCACAAGCGAGGATAGAAACTTAGCAGACAACGGAAATATATGGATCCCACATTCTCACTTAGAGGCAATGAGGTTGCCAGAAGCCAGGAAATGGGGAGATGCAATGGACTATGAGATATCTAAACTCAATGAAATGAACACATGGGAAGAGGTAGAAAGGAAGGACGTACCAGATGGTATGGATATTCTACCAGGGATGTGGGTGAATATGGTGAAGAAGCAAGAATCCGGCAAGCAGAGGTTTCGATCGCGATGGGTGGTATGCAGAGATCAGCAGAAAACCAACATATCATTGAGTGACACATTCGCACCTGTATCACGGATCTCATCCCTCAGAACACTGCTTGCACTTGCAACCATCAATGACATGCGTATCTTTGCCTGGGATGTCGACTCTGCATACCTTCATAGGAAGATAAGCCATGACATATACATAGAGCTACCTGAGGGTTATAGGAAGCAGGACAAAGTTGCAAAACTCAATAAAGCCTTATATGGCTTACCTGAAGCAGCCCGAGTCTGGCGAGAAGATTTGGAAGATAAGCTGGGATCTTTAGGATTTACACCTCTCAGGAGCAACTCAGGTGTCTTTGTCAGGAGAATGAAAGAAGGCATGATGGCAATCGACACACATGTCGACGATGATACTGGGATCTGTTTGAGCGAGGGGGAGGAATTGAGTCTACAAGCAGGCATTCAGAAGTTCTACAAAATCAAGGAAAAAGATATCTCAAAACCATTCAGAGTGTTAGGCATTCTAATCACCAGGGACAGTCAGCAAGGAACCTTGAAAATGTCACAAGAAGATTACATTGATGACTTACTGCAAAGATTCCAGATGGAAGAATGCAATAGGCAAAGGCTCACACCTAGACCAAGACACAAACCCCTACGAGAATGATAGAGAATACCAGGCACTCACAAGATCGCTCACCTATGCCACTACTTCCACTCATCCTAACATCACTTATATCACGCAGTTCCTATCCCAATCGAACAAGAACCTTTCCCAACGAGACTGGAATGCTGGGAAACAAGTGTTGAGGTACCTGAAGGCAATGAGAAACCTAGGCATTGTGTACCGACGTGTCCCAAAGGAGTCCGAATGCTTCAAAGGTAGCCACGTGACCCCGTGGGGATATTATGACAAGAACTATGCTGAGGAACCTAGGGATCACAAATCATCTAGCGGGTACATGTTCATGCTGGCCAATGGACCTATCACCTGGAAATCAAAAAAACAGGCATCGATAGCTTTGTCCACAACCGAAGCTGAGTACTATGCAGTAGGAATTGCATTCCAGGAGGCAGTTTGGCTAAAACAACTTTGCCATGAACTCCAATTGCCTATGCACAAACCAATCCTCATACTTTCTGACAACACTGGTGCAGTGGCACTATCTGACAACCCTGTTTTTCACAGCTGGTCAAAGCATATCAATATACATTGGCATTTCGTTCGTGACCTTATTCGTTCCAAAGTCATATGCACTTCACATATCCCAGGAGCATCTAATGGGGCAGATTTCCTCATGAAGGCCTTACCTTGCTTTGAGCATGAGCAGTGTCTCAATCTATTGGGAATGGAGTAGAGGGTTCAAACTGAGGGGGAGTGTGAAGATTAAGCCTGTACACAAGGCTTGTGTGTGGTATATTTCAGTTTTATCACCTCCACTCTTATTCCATTCCATTTCACCGCCATTCCTTTATCACTTTCTACAAACCCAAGTTGATACAAAGATTGTTGGGGCAGCTATGACATGTTGAGCATGTTGTTTGGTGCAACCTGACCAAGTGGGCAGTAAAACACAAAACAACTTTCCATTACTTCTGTCAGGGTACAGACTATAAGTAGCCAATATTGTTTCTTCACTTCAGTCTTCTTTTCAGTTGACTGAAGTGAGTATTAGTTCCCACTCCCTTATTTCTATGTTCAAGACTGATTCTTATTTGTTATTGAAGTTCATCTGCACTATGGGTAGTTATTATTGTATGAAACAGAGTCTTCTTTTCAGTTGACTGAATTCATCTGTGCTATAGTTTTAACAGATAGAACAAGGACAGGAGTCCCGAGGTAAGATGGACCAAGGGGTGAGGAGTGGGTGTGTAGGTGGTGGATATGCCAAGACAAGACCAATGTACCAAGTGATATGCATGTGGCATGGACACTTGGATGTGGACATAGGATGGTTGCTCGGTCGGCACTGCCGAAATAATGGGTCTTGGTACGTGTACTTGACAGTAACCCCTTCTAACTGTTTTGAACCAGGATCTGCTCATAGCTTCATCGGATTGTCTTACTCCCAGAAGGGTGTCCAAAAAGACAGATCCATGCCCCAGCATTTTCAACCCAATACCAGTATAGATTTGGAAACCATCCAGTTCAGAAGAACTCCAGTCTTTTCTGCCAACTCGGAGGCAACACCCCACCCTCGGCAATCTGTCGGGCATGCTTGATCAATCAGTATCAGCTCACAGACTATTTGAAATTTTCCTTATGATTATGACCCTTTTCGAACCCTTTGCAATCTAGTACTGCTTGCTCAGCACAGATATATCCACTAGATTTTCTGTCTGGACAACTTCAGCTACCCATCTGTCTGTCATGTCACTAGATCCATTGGTTGGCAATATTCAGGCACAACTTGCTCACCTGCTATAATCCATTGATTAACAGGGTATTGGGCAGTATTACATTCCATCAAGCCACTAATGCTTTTAGGTGAATCCCGATGGCCTTGGTCCAGTTGGCTCTTGCCACTGTTCCAAAAGCCTCACCCAGGATCCTGTTCCATTGCTAGAAGCTCTTCCAATAGCACTAATCAATGCAACTGTATTGTGCATGCTTGTATACCAGAATGGCTGGCAAGTTTTTGGCTGGGACCTCTTGGTCAGTGTCATCATTCGGCATGTTTGGCCAAGGTCTCTTCTGTCCCATCCGTTCCCATTCATTCACTCCATATATGCACATTATATGCCTTTACAAGTCTTCTCTGCTCTTCTTGGCTGGAGGCTGACACCTTTAGTAGACATTGGGACATCTACCTAAAAGGGGGGGGCTAGCTAGGAATACTCTAAACTATACAATCTCCCCTCCTGAAGACATCCCTTCCCCACAAAATTCCTCTGTTAACCACTCTCTATCCCATCCTTCACTTCCTCTGTTCCCTCAGTCCTACCCCTACATCATCCTGACACTCCACTCACGACCTTATGACTACCTTCACTCTCAAATATGTCCCCTCATCCCACCATCAACATCTCTTCCTTTCTGCTTACCATGTCCGAATCTGCCGAACTATCTGGCACGACCACTTCACTTTTTCCTGCCTTTTCTTGTTCCCTTTAGTCAAAAATAAAATAAAATAAATTATCATTATATCTTTAATCAATATCAACATCCCTATTATCTTCACCCCCATCTTCCCTCGGCTTCCCCTTCCCCTTCCCCTTCCCCTCCCCATCTCTCAACCCATTCCTCAACTTCTCCAGCCATTCCACATGTTCCAAGATTCCCGAACCCTCCTCCAGGATGAGCAATAATGTGTTCTCAACCCATCGGATCCTTTTGATGATTTCTTTGAACATCTCCTCCATCCTGTCCGACTTCTCCATCTTCTCCATCTAGGGAACAGCATGGGTCACCCATGGGTCAAATGTGGGTGACCCACACCTGACCCATGGGAAACCCAAACCCGTCAACCCATGGGTTTTTTCCTACAGGTCAATGGGTGTTGGGTGCACGCCGCACCTGCATGTGCCATACGTAGGCATGACATAGGACACAAACACACCATACATGTACACTATGTATGACACAAATGTGCCACACACATGCATGTCATACACGTGAGCGTAAGGCGTGTTGGTGTCAGCACATGTGCATATGTCGGTGTTGGCATGTGCATGTACAGCACATTCATGTCAGTACATGTGCATGCAGCATGTTGGTGTTGGTGCATGCGTATATGGTGTGTTTGTGTCATATGTGTGCACATACAGTGTGGTCCTGTCATACGTGTGTGCATGTGACACATGCATGTCGTACATGCATACATAGTTGAGGCGGCAGGTTGGGCCAGGTCATGGGTGCTCTCGGCTTGACCCGCACCCAAACCCAAGGGCACCTGACCCAGTGACCCATGTGGGTTACCCTAACCCATGCTATTCCCTATCTCCATCCGTTTCTGCCCTGACACCCCAGCCTGCAGTACCTCTATGATGGAACTCCCACTCGGCCACAGGGTACAGGCCTACCTCAGCCTTTTACTTGGAGGTTCATCCACCTCCTCACTCTCTGGTTTAGAGATCTTTTTACCCTCTCCTGGACTTCAACCCCTGGGGCAGACTTTACCCTGGGACAACTTGTTTTTGCACTGTTAAACACAAATGGCCTCTCATGGTCATTCCACTTGTACTATTGCATCAAGACTTAGCATCAGCCAGTCTACAGTATCCAGGACTCTCAGAACTCTCTATCCCAACTAGCCCTGCTCCTCTGGAGGTCATCCCCCCAAGCTTTCCTTCAGAGGTTTCTATTTTATCACCAATTGCTACTGGCAGAGCTGCCAATGCTACTCAGGTCACCAAACACATCAATACAATTATCCCCCACCCAGTCTCCTCAGAAACAGTCAGAAGACTCCTCAGGAAACATTCATTCAAGGCTGTGGTGAAGAAGAAAAAGCCCTTCCTCAGTGCAAGGCATAGACAGCTGAGGTTGGCCTTGCTTTGAAGCACAGAGAGTGGACTGTAGAGGACTGGAAGAGGGTCATTTGGTCAGATGAGACCAAAATCAACAGGTTTGGGTCAGATGGGAGGCAGTGGAGCTGGAAACAGAAGGGGGAGGAGTTGAATGAAAGAGAGGTACAGGGGACAGTCAAGTTTGGAGGGGGAAATATTATGGTATGGGGGTGTATGGGATGGAATGGTGTTGGCCAGGTTGCAGAGATTGAGGGAAAGATGGATGCTGATCAGTTTGTGTCCATTTTGGAGGACTACCTGCTGCCTAGCCTGGAGGAAAGTAGAATTCCTGAGGAACAGGTAATTTTTCAACAGGACAATGACTCAAAGCACAAGTCAAAGAAGGCCAAGAACTGGATGGAAAACAACAATATCACTCTCCTTGACTGGCCTGCACAGTCTCCAGACCTGAATCCTATTGAGCACCTCTGGGATCATGCAAAAAACAGGCTTAAGGAGTATCCAACACCACCCAAGGGAGTTTGGCAAATTTGAGAGAGAGTAGAGGAGGTATACCACCAGAGGTGTGTCAGAATTTGATAGAGAGTATGCTTAGAAGACTTGAGGCAGTAATTAAGGCCAAGGGGGGCAATACCAAGTACTAGAATTGCAACTTACTATTTCTCTGATACCCTCTCACAAAACTGAGTCAATGAGCCCTTGATTTGAATTGCCCATATATTCATCACCCCTGACCGTAATTACATAATTTTTTCAATGGTTGCATATCCCTGATCAGATTCTTTCTTTGATCGCCAACATCTTTTTCATATATGTCTTACACTCAAAGCTATTCAATGAATAGTCCAAAAGCACCAAACATTGACTCAGTTTTGTGAGTCACTGTATGTATTAGGTACTATACTAAATATTTAGATCCCCCTTCACCAGTGCACCACCTGAGGGTAGAACACCTGCTTAGGTTGCCCTTACAAATGCTCCCAGTGCTACTATGAGAGTCTCACCATTCTTTGCCAACAAAGGCTATCATCCCAATTTCACCATTTATCCTAAACATGACCTCACTTCATCATGAGTGCAAGACTTTGTAGTTGACCTGGACAAATTGCACCAGCAGCTTCGAACCAGTATTCTTGATGCTCAACAACTATATACCATCCTACAAAAAAGCTAGCTGAGAAGTTTTTAGGTCCAGCTGAAATCATTGCATGTCCCGGTACTTACTCAGTTACTCTGAAACTCCCAGGCTATATGAATGCAGTACACCCTGTATTCCATGTTTCAATGCTCGAGCTAGCCTCTCCTAATCCCATTCCTAATCGCATTCAACCACCTCCACCTCCAGTCATCATTGATTGATGGTAAAACCAAATTTGAGATATCTGAGATCCTTGACTTGAAAATCAATAATTGATGTATGGCATGTAGGTTATTGTACTTAGTGCAGTGGGCAGGATACAAAGGCACAGATAAAGAAATTTCATGGCTCCTTGTAACAGAACTCAACCACACTTCAAAAGTCATACCGGTCCAAACCTGGACCATTACCCATTCCATAAGGACCTCACAATTTCTCTTCCATTCACTCTCACTTATTCCATTTTATTATTACTCTTCTACTTGCATTTCAGTTTCTTCTTTCTGTCTTCAAGTTCAAACCTCAATTTTGATTCACTCATTCATTCCAACTTGCATTTCAGCTTCTTCCTTCCGTTTTCAAGTTCAACTCTCAATTCTGATTCATTCCTTTATTCAGTTAAAGTCTAATTCTAAAAGAAAAATCAAACAAAAAAATATACAATTTCAAGTCCAATCACTTCTATTCTACAATCCTATATTTACTTCTCCTTCCTCAGCATCATTCCATGAATTTCAGGCCCTCCACCAGATCCACCCACCCAATTTTCCCAAGTTCCATGCACCCTTGGTGGCTCCTATACCAAGTCTGCACTTACTGACCTCTGATGGCTTATCTGCAAGGCCAAATTCCTCACCTCCACTTGCAATTGCTCATTAGCAACATGACCCTCAGAATTCTCAAAATTGTTGTCTGCCATCTTCTGATGAAGGGCATCGACAGATTGCCTGAGCTCAATAAGAGCATTGGTCAAGGCAATGATGGGTGAAGGGAGGAGAGGCATGGGAATTGGAGGAGGCTGAGGAATGATGGATGGTGGTGATGGAATAGGTAGTGGCAATGGCTCAGGAGGTAGAGGAGGAGATGGAGATAGAGGAGGTGGGGGTGAAGGGACAGGAGGTGTGGGAGATGAGATGGTGATCTACAGTATTGGTACTGTAATGGGTGATGAAGAGACAGGTGGTGGTGGTGATAATAGCTCAAGGGGCTGAGGAGTGGGCAAAGAGGGAAGGAAAAGAGGTGTATGCACTCGAGGCTCTGACCTTGCCCTTTTCAAAGGGCCTACCTTGCCATTGTCATCATCCACTTCTCCTAATGTAACTTCCCTCAACTTCCTTTTTGACCTCAGGTTTCCCTCATCCTTGGGATTCTGCTCCCTGACCTTCCCCTTATTCTTCCTCTTGCTCATACCTCGCCCCCTCTCATTGATACTATATCCTACACCCCTCTCACCACACCAAACACAAGCTCTCAAGTCCAAATCCCCATCCTACTTCCTCAGGCACATGTTGCCTTGCTTTATGCAATGTTTGCAAGGCTTTTTAGCTGCTTGACCCCATGACCAAGGTGTTCAATCATCCTCAACATCCAACCTCACTCTTTGATAGAAGATACTGTGGATGTCTTCCTCATTGTAGCACATCTGGAGTCAAGCATACTGCAAAACAAAGATCAGTAAAAAAATTAATTCCAAGACAAAACTTTACTCACCTTTGCACTTTTCAAATACGCTCCTTCGACCCATGGCTCTTGCATATCAATAGCAGCTTGCTCTAGCAGCACTTGACTACATTCAATAGTCGAAGTTGAGGGGATGGGAACGTCAATGGGGTGGGAGGGTTTACCTCTGAGATAGCTGGTGATTGGTGAGGGATAGAGACCCATAAGCTTCTACAGATAGGCAGGGTTGATGTATGAGGGTTCCATTTGCAATGTCAACAATCATTACCTCCCAAACTCCCCCACAACTACTCTTATATGCTCTCACAATTCCAAACTCTAATGGGGCCACCATCTAGAACTTCATTTCCATGGCCTCATAGGGTTCAGCTATAAGGGGGGGATACTATTAGAAACCACATGCTGGCATGCCTGACTATTCATTTCAGCCTGCTCAGCCTAACTCTACCCTCACTCACCTATTCAACTATACACCCTCAGTGTTATAGCCCATGCCGCCAATAAAACCATATTAAACCCCACAATCACCCGTACTATTTCCGGGACCTTTCTGACTGCTCAAAGCCTGAATAACTGCTTTCCAATATTCCCATGCATCAATCCAAGGTTCTGCATTTCCGAACCTCCAAAGATTCCGAAGCCAAGGTTCCGCTCCTTTGATAAATGACGCGCAGGATCATCGCATACCTCACTCCCTTGTTTTCGTTCTGTATTGCCCCTTGTACTCTCTTCCCCCCCTTGTCTTTACTTGGCAAAAGATAGTACAAAGACTAGATATGTATATAAGTCACCAGTCGACTGGACTATTCGCCAGTATGAATATTGACTTAATTCTGCATCGTAGTTTCCGATTCAGTTCCAGTAAACTTTCCAACTTTCCGAAATTAAGGACAGATGATTGAGGAGGGCACAACACATAAGTTAAAGCCAAGTCCCTGCAACCCCAAACCACTCGTACTGCCCTATACTGTGAACAGTCCTAAGACCCCCAGCACTTCCATCTTTCTGTCCCCATTCCGATTCCAACTGCAAACCCACGACCTTTAGCCTCTCCACCTCCAGAGTATGAACCCCCCTTTGGAAACCATTTGGAACCCTCCGGAAACCCTTCCAGAAGCCTCTAGCTAAGTGCCGACATGCGGATTTAACACTCAGCCCATGAACTATATACACCTCATGTATCTGTCTTGGTGTCACATGCACCCATCAATTTGCTCTACTCATTTACATCAATCCCTATATGCTTGCAAATCCATTTTCACTTCATTCATGTCTAATATCCTTTTCATTATATTCTGCTCTACTTTCCTTATTCACAATTCCATTCTATCTCTGATATCTGATTCACTACTACATTCCTTGTAGGGTAACTCTGTTGGGAATTGGGGTGACACGTCACCCCTCAATGTCACAGAGGAGATCAAGATTGGGACATAGTATTTCTGTTCTCACCTTTCACGATCCTTGGACTTTCTTATCTATTATAGGAATCTAGTTGACTCCTCATAGATTCGAAAGTAGTATAAAGATCTTGTACATTTTGTAGTTCAGTCTTCAGTCAGATAATTGACTAAGATTTCAACTACCCCCCTTCCATTTATCTTAGACTTAATTTCTGTTCTCACCTTTATAAAATTAGGGACCTGTGCGATCTTGTCAGGATTCGGTGATGCTGAGATATCGGTTAAGTCCTGCAAACCATTACGGGGTGGCTAGGCTTCAACGTGCTCGTGCGTTGTGCCCTGCTGTTCCGTGCGTGCCACTAATTTGGATAGTGAGAGGAGCCTCATGAGGATACTGAGGGCGTCGGCTCGAGCAAAGGACTTTAGAAATAGGGAGCGGACAAAGGGGTGTGAATCAATTGATATTCTGAGTGAAGAACTATCTACATACATCCCACTACTTTTATAGTTAAGAAGCAAGATGTGGAACAGGGTGGCGTAAGGTATGGAGACAATAAGGTATGAGGCAACCACATGGAGGCATTGTCTACAGTGATCAGAAATAGAATAAGGAATGTAAGCGGATTAGAATGATAGAGTATGGCTGAAAATAAGATAATGAAATGGTGGGCGGGAATAGAACAATAGAGGATGGCCTAAGATAAAACAATGGCAATGGCCAGGACAATGAGTAGCCGTCATGTTGTTCGGGGTAAACGGGTTAAGGAGTGGATAGGGGGTGAAGGAACAATGAAAGGGGATGTACGAGAGGAGTGGTCCATATGATGTACCAGGTGTACCGAGCCGAGGCCACATGGTAGTGCGAGATGATGTGGGTAAGGGCCGGTTGGTTGGTATTCCCGAGTGAGTCGGTGCTCGGTGTTGCAGGCTTGACAGATCTGGTGGATGTAACATACAAGTTGAAGCCTTGCCCTACTCTGAACCTCACTATTATTTTGTCTTTGGGAGATATTCTTATATTATGACTACATCATTCTTTCATATCATAACATCAAGTCACATACTAAGCATATATATAGATATCTGTTATCACTTTGTCTGCAATGTGGTAAAAATTAGACTGATAAGCATACATTGCTGTCCTACCTCTGACATGCCAGCAGACATGCTTACAAATGCCCTCCCAGCCCTGCAACTCACTTGCCTTCATACATCCATTGGATTGTATTTAGCTTACATAAGGGGGAGTGTTAGTGTTAGAGGAGTAGTAAGCTTAGAATACATGGACCATGTTACTAGGTACATGGCCTCAGTCAGACAATGCCACACCTCAGTGAATCTACCATTCACTAAGGTGAGTTACATTTTTATTAAACTGGTTGACTTGTCACTCATCACTATGTAGTAACCTGTTTAGGTACTTATATTATATAGAGTTAATCTACCATTCACTGAGTAATATGTTTTGCTGTGCAAAGTTCTTACAGGGTCCTCACCTTATTCTCTTTTGGACCCCCTTACCAGGTATACAATCTGCTGTATCTAGTTTCCTAATTTCTATATAGACTTACTTTTGGACTTCCTTACCAGTGCCTGTAG
>QLPG01002871.1:0-19507 GCA_003314385.1 Gomphus sp. MG54
AGTTTGTCACACTGTGATGTTGCCTTACCAAAGCAGTGACTGTATAGCTCTGTGACTGTGACATAACAAACCTGTTGCAGCCAGCAAAGAAGACAAAAGAAGATAAAGGAGGGAGGATTACAGTTAAAAATATAAAGAGGGAAGATAAAGAAATGATTAAGGAAGTAATACAAGCAAAAGGGATAAAGAAAACAAAGAAAACAAGAGGGAAACAAGGAAAGAAAAGGGAATGAAATGGTAGTCCCCTGATAGCAGTGACCTTGCTCACATGCTCATCTCGAATGCCATTTCAACTCCCTTAACAAACTCTTTAGTACTTAATTTGTCTTATGTAAATACACCCAAAATCCCTTCAACTATACTTGTTGATTGCAGTTCTTCTGATTGTTTCATTGAATCACAAGTAGTATAAAAATATTCATTACCTACTAGTTCTATACCTCCAATTCCTCCAAAACTATTCTATGGCTCTACTAACTTATTTATTACATAGCTACTACTCTGCCAATCTATTTTCTAACAGGCAAAATTCAGACAGTTACTTTCTATGTGTTAAGTACTGAAAGTGCCAAGATTGCATGGGCTAAGTACTAATGCAAAAGTACCGATAACACGATGCTGGCAGGGTATTAGCCAAGTCTAATAGACCAAATGGATGTGGCTGGCTTCAATGTACATACTCATGCATTGCACCCTACTTCTATGTAGCTACTGATTTCAGAAAGAAGATGACTTGGGAGGATACTGAGGGTTTTTGGCCTGAGTAAGGACTTAAGACAGAAGGACTGGGGGTTGCAAAGTCAATATTCAGAATGAAGAAATATGTACATCTATATGCTACTTATATAGTCTAAGAACTAGAGATGGAAGAGAACAAAGTATACAAAAGAGGATACTATAGAAAAACTCTGGAGAAATAGTACAGTATCGAGGCTATGTGAATAGGGGCTAGGGGCTATGATAGGGGAACACTAACCAAAAAGGTAAGGATGATGAGTAACAATGAGAAAAGACTAACAGAATAGGAAACAGGTCTGAGTCAAGCTAAGAAAAGGAGAAACATATAAAAGAAACAATAAGGAAGTCTACCAATAAATATCTAACAGCCTTGTCTACTACTCCTGAGGGGCCTTAGGATAAGTCAGGAGACTGAGTCATCTTGGAGTATTTCCAGGTCACAGGCAACATATCTTTTGCAATTTCTCCAGTATTCAATCCAAGGATAGGGGTCAGGAGGAAGAGAACTAATGGGTATATGGTTGTGTACTCTGTTATGGCCCATGCTGCCAAACAAACCCTCATTTAACACCACAACCACCCACATCGTTTCCGAGACCTTTCTGACCAACAAAGCCTGGATAACCGATTCCTGGATTGTCCAACATATATTCTGAAGATCTGTGATCCCGAACCTCCAAAGACTCCAAAGTCAAGGTTCCATTACCTTGATAACCGATGCGCAGGACCATCACGTACCTCACTCCCTTGTTTTCTCTTTTATATTGACCCCTTGTACTCCCTTTCTCCTTGTTTTATGACCGGCAAAGATAGTACAAGGATAGTCGCATGTATATAGTCTCCCAGTCGACTGGACTGTTCGCTAGTACAAATATCAATTTAGTCTCCCATCTAGTTTCCGATTCATTTCCAGTAAACTCCCGTCTCCTTTCTGAAATTAGGGACAGATGATCGAGGAGGGCGCAATACATAAGTTGAAGCCAAGTCCCTTCGACCTCGAACACCTCTGTGACCGGATTGAACCATTCCGCGACTGACCCTAAGTTCTCAGTGCTTCCACCTCCGCCCGTAGTCCATCTGACTTCTGCCTTCGGTCCTCGGCCCCATTACAGACCTCCACGCTAACCCGGATAGTCCTTTTAGAAGTACTAGCTAAGTGCCTGACATATGGACTTAACATACTCTCATCTTGTAATTAAGAGTGAGTCAAATGGAGTGGACTGGATAGTCAGGGTAGGATGGAGCCTTTAATGCCACCTCATTTTCTACTCTACTCCTATGTCAAGTCCATGATACCAAGCTCCGGTTCACTCTGCAATACTGACCGACTAACTGTTACCCATATCATCCCTCACTATTATACAGTCTCGGCTTGGTACATCCAGTACATTATCTGGACCACTCCTCTCATCACATCCCCTCTATCCTCTACTATTCTCCCATCCCCCATCCATTCCCTTACCTATTTTCCTTAGGACACTTATTATTCATTTATTATTCGGTCATGCCTCATTGTTTTATCTTTGGCTATTTTCCATTGTTCTATTCTCATCCACTCCCTCATTATCTTATTCTCAGCCATATTTCATTATTCTATTCTCACTTACATTTCTTATTCTATTCTTGTTCACTGTAGACAATACCTCCACATGATCCTTCATATCTTATTGTTCTCCATTCCTTATGCCACCCTGTTCCACATCTTGCTTCTTAACCTATATAAGTAGCGGACATATATAGATAGTTCCTCACTCTGAATATCAACTTGGTTCACATCCCCTTGTCTACCTTGCTCCTGTATAAAGTCCTTCACTCAGGCCAACACTCTTGGCATCTTCCCAGGTCTCTCTTCTGTCCAAATCAGTGGCATGCACAGAACAACAGGGTACAATGCACGAATATGTTAAAGCCTAGCTACCTTGAACGGTCTGCAGGACTTGACTGAATCCTTGGCTTTACTGAGTCATAACATCCTATTATGATATGCTGGTCTAGATATCATTATAAGAAATATATATTGTTCTTGGCTTTCTGGGAAATAGACTGCATCCCCTATTGCATATGACTGAGTGTAGATTGGATGAGATCTTCTCCTGAGTGAAAAATGTGCTGGAGGAGGTAGGCAAAGATAATGATATATTAATGATTCTGCTTAGATGCGTACATCCTGGGGATTGTAGCATTGCATGGGAATGAGCTCTGAAGAAGACATGATGACAAATTGGGAGTCTGAAGATTGGAGTGCTGAATAGACTGGTTGGCTGTATGATGTGGCAACAGTGAAGGTGATATAGGTTGAGCTCCATCTGAGTCAATTTGTAACCTGGTTGAGATCAACAGCTTTACTGTCACTGGGTCGGGAGGGATGGATGGGACAGAAGAGACCTTAGCCAAACATGTTAAAGAGGTGTTGATGGCTGAGAGGTCTAAGCAGAAAACTTGCAAACTTTTAGTTTGCAAGCACATACAGAGGCAGCTGCATTGACTAGGGCTATTCATGGAGCTTCCAGCTTCAGAGAGGATCCAGATTTGGAAATGATCTAGCTTTGGAGAGGATCCAGCTTTAGAGAGGATCCAGGTTCAGGTGATGGAGCAGCAGGAGGTGCTGACTGGACTACAGCTATTGGGATGCACCTAGACTCATTAGTAGCAGTTTAGGATGTAATAGTTCCTAATACCCACTCAATTGATAGATTATAGCAGGTGAGCCAGTTGTGACTGAGTACTACTGAAATGGAAGAGTTTAGTAATGTGTTAGGGAACAGGGGATGCTCCCTTGAAGTCTAGTCATTTCCAAACCAGTTCAGCATGAAGGAATCCAAACCTCTCTTCAAAGGAAAAATCCACTTTAAATCAGTCTTATCTGGACTATCAAAAAAATGTTATAATATTTTGGCTGGCTATTTAAGAGTGATGCTATGACCTCACCAAAGACATTTCCATTCAAACATGCGCACAAGATTTCCTTTTTAGGAAAAGCCATGTGTTACAATGGACACATCCTTGTTCTCCAGAAAGTCTGTTTGTCTATCTACCCTCAAACCTTTGTCAATCCTCAGCTCTCTGATCAGAAACCATGCCCTCCATCAGACATCATGTCCATCATTCACCAGTCAAAAATTTGCCTGACTCTTGTTGATAAATGCCTTTTAATTTCCATCTCTTTACTTCACTAATTAACTCAACTCTGCTCACCAATTCCCTAAATGGAAGTACATTGAGATCTCACCCAAGATCCTATTCAGATCTTGCAATGGCTTGGTTACTAAGTTTGCTTGGCCCCTGATATTTTTGTTTCCTTGTTCTTTTAGTCAGAGACCCTTTTCCCATTCACATTTTCCCTTGTTCTCAGTCGCTAAGTTTACTGAAATTTGAAATACTTACCAGTATATAATACACATATAAAGTAGAATAGTCTGATTATCAACTTAGAATTTGACTAGGCAATCTTCACTCAGTCTTTGAGCTTTTGCCCAAGTACTCGATAGCTAAATGAGAGTGAATCAGTTACAGGTCCTTATCAAGTGAAAGAGTTATGGCTACAAAGATAACTCTTGGGAAACAAAATGATATATGAGCTCCCGACCTCATCACTGATTTCTATTGCCTACACCCCAGTGCTCCCTGCTGGATTTGCTCAATAGCTGTATCCACCTTCAAGTCTTAAATGCCAATCCTACCCATTGGAATCAATATATCAGGGATACCATATTCTAGAGGGGGTGTGATGTCAGAGGAACCCCTGAGATTAGGACTGAGGTCCCTACCCACCGACCAAGATTCATTCAGCAGACACCCTGTCGGTACTACTGAGACACATGCCAAATAAGCATTATCACTGACAGCCACCATCAGTGGGCATCAACCATGGCCATCAGCCATACCTTCTGCAGTCACCAGCAATACTGGCTGGGCCCTACACCCACTGATACAGGCAGTGATGCCTGATATGAACAGAGTACCATGGCAATGGTAAATAGCCATAGTTAGTGGGTGAAGGGTTCCTTAGAGTTTTCTCTTTGGATCCCCCCTTTCCAGGTATGCTAGTTATTGTATACATAGGTATTAAGCTAAACCTTTGGCTCCCTCTTCACCACTGTGCCACCTGAGGGTAGAACACCTGGTTAGGTTGCCCTTACACAGGGTTTAGAAGAGCAGAGACACTTCCTTGAAGGTGCAAGACATTGTATTGAGATCTGGGCTGACTACAAGAACCTGGAGTACTTCTAGTCTTTGAAAAGACTAAACCGATAACAGGTTCACTGGTTACTCTACCTCTCCTGCTTCGACTTCAACTTACAGCACTGACCCAGGGTGATAATGAGAAAGTCTGATGCCCTATCATGCTATCTGGACCATGGCTCAGGAGCAGGTGACAACAGTGACCTAGTCTTGTTTTGTGTTATAGCCTATACCTTCAACAACCCCCACAACCACCCCTCCTTATTCCGAGACCTTTCCGACCGAAAGGACGAAGGATTGTTTTCCATAATCTCTGTTCCCGACAAGTCCGACCCGGAGTCCACTTTCTGCTTCCGTTCCCGTCACGACCGAGACACCATCTCCGAGTCCGTCCCCGACCGAGACTCAATACTTTGATAACCGACACGCAGGACTATCGTGTACCTCGCTCCCTTGTTCTCTCTTTTATATTGACCCCCTTGTACTTCCCTTTCCCTTGTTTTATGACCAGCAAAAGATAGTACAAAGACAGTCGCATGTATATAGTCTCCTAGTCGACTAGACTGTTCGCCAGTACGAATATCATCTTAGTCCACCCAGTTCCGACTCACTCCGGTGAACTTCCTTCTCCTCTCTGAAATTAGGGACAGACGATCGAGGAGGGCACAACACATAAGTTGAAGCCAAGTCCCTTCGACCTCAAACATCTCAGCGACTGGATTGAACTATTCCGCGACCTACCCTAAGTTTCCGGCGCCTCCGTCTCCGTCCGTAGTCCATCCGACTCCGTCTCGGTCTTCGGCCCCGTTACGGACCTTCGCACTAACCCGGAAAACCCCTTCGGAAGTACTAGCTAAGCGCCTGACACGCGGACTTAACATTTTGTCCCAAAATATTCATAGTATGGGCACTTGAAAGGCTTGCATTAGAAGGGGAGGAGCCAGAGATTACCCAAGATCTGAGGAAGGCATTCAGTGAGGGAATGTTAGAGGATGAGGTAATAGAGGCAGTATAGAAGTTATGAGAGGCAGGAGGAAAGTTGCTGGTTTTGGATGAGTGGGCCAAGACTGACAGGTTGTTGACCTTCTAAAGCAAGGTATACATCCCAGATGTGAGAGACCTCTGACAATGGATCATAGCCTAACACTACAACTATAAAATAGCCAGCCATCCTGGAACTCATTTTCCAAAACAACTACTAGTGGCTTCACATGTCTCAGTACATTGGCCAATATACTAAGACATGCAATTTGTGCCTATGAACAAAGGCCCAGAGACAGTGTGAATTTTATAGTAGAACTGCCTAATATATATGGATATAACATGGGAATGAACATAGTAGATTTGGTGTCTAAGCAGGCACATTTTATCCTAACCCACACAATAGTAATGGATGTCAGGACAGCACATCTCTTATGTGTAGAAGTTACATGGCCTACATAGGGTAGTAGTATCTGACTGAGAAGTACAATTCATCTATGAATTCACTCAAGAACTCTACCATCTGCTGGAGATTCAGCTGGCAGCCTCCATGGCCTACCATCCTCAAATGGATGGGCAAACCAAGCGAGTTAGAGCAGTACTTCTGCCTCCTTGTTAATGAAAGACAGGACAACTGGGACAACCTTCTGCCCTTGGCTAAGTTCTAATACAACAACCATGTCCATGCTTTGACCCAAGAGACAGCATTTTTACTGGATATGGGCTGCCACCCATGCATGGGATTTGTACTATGTCAACTCTTGTCTTGCCTTGAGTCTACAAACAAGTTCAAGGAGTGGATGGAAGGGGCACTCTCCAAGGAGAAGGCTGCCTTGGCAAAGGTAAAGGAGGACATGGCAACCTATTATAACCGCCAACACCAGCCAACACCAAAGTTCATACCAGGAGACAAAGTAAACCTCAATTCGAGTAACATCTATATGTTAGGCACCAAGAATGCCAATGATATATGTGCCAAGCACTATTGCAATAGTGCCAACTTCATGATGCAGGCAGGAATTGGCCAAGTCCTGCAGACTGATCAGAGTGGCTTGGCTTCAATATACTCATTCATTTCACCCTACTTTCTATGTGTACCACTAATTTGGAACAGACGTGATACCTAGGAGAGTGCTAAGAGTGCTGGCCCAAGTAAGGGACTTCATATAGGAGAAGGGAAGACAGGAAGGCATAAACCTAGTCGATATTCAGAACAAACAACTATCTACATACATGTGCTACTTATATAGGTTAAGAAGCAAGATGTGGAATCAGGGTGGTATAAGGAATGGAGAACAATAAGGTATGCAGAGGATGTAGAGGTATTGTCCACAATGATCAAGAATAGAATAAAAGAATGTAAATGAGAATAGAACAATGAAAATAAGATAATAAAATTGTGGCCAAGAATAAGAGAATAGAAAATGACCGAATATAAAACAATAGGGTTATGGCTGAGGATAAAACAATAGACAAATGTCCCAAGGTGAAAAAGACTGAGAAATAAAGAATAAATGGGGTGGGGATTAATGGATAATAAATAGGGGAAGAGTAGATGAGGGATAGGAATGGAGAATATAGATGGTGAATGTGCCAAGCTGAGATCAATGTACCAAGTGACATGTATGTGGCTTGGTTACTTGCAATAGAATTAGACTGATTGTTTACTCAGCACTGCCGAGTTATCCAATACTCGGTATGTGTACTTGATACCATAGAAGAAAGGGAATAGGCCCTCAGGGCTGGACCCTGATACTGAGAGCCTATTTCCTTTCCTCTATTCTCCTTATATTTACCTTTAGTTCCTTCCCTTTTATTTTATTCTCCCTTTCTGTTAGGGGACAACTCTTAGGCCCCATCCTCTTTTCCTTTACTTTCTTATATTTTCCTTAATTTCCTATATGACTTACTCCTTTATTATCCTATTTCTCCTTTCTTTATTTATGATTACCGGTTAGTTCCTCACTGTTTGTACTTGTTGTGACACAGTAGCTATATAGCTAGTGATTAGGTAAGGGGATTGTTCTCTTTAGATCACCTCTATCTAAGATATGCAACAAGTACTAGGGGTAGCTGGTAATATATACTAACTTTGGATCCCCTCTACCTAAGACTCTCTGAGAGATACTGTACTTCCAGAGAAGTCAGAGAGTTGCCCTTACAGCCATGCTACCAACAATTCCTTGCTAGGAACACAAAACACATGCTCTAAGGTCCACAATCCCTCCTACCATTTTGTACAGGCATATATTATTGTACTTTCTACAGTTCATGCACAACTCTTTAGACCACCTTGCTGAAGACTATTCAGTCTCTAAGGTTCCATCTAGCAGTGTCTTCTAAAAGAAAACTGAGTTCAACATTCCAATGTTCATATAGTGAATGAATTGAATCTTTGTATGTTGGGAAATGTTTTGGAATCTGGACAAGACCTTGGTGTTAAAAATATAACACTTCAGTCAAGCACTGTGTGTAGTGAAGCGAGACAAAGAGGAGTTTCAAACCCTGCTGCAGCACAACTCCAGAAATAATTTAATATTTGTACTTTGGTCACAAACTGTGTAATAACTCTAGCAAGCTAATATGACAAGTAAGTGATGCATTTTTTTAGCAGCAATGAATGAGACTATCAAAGTCTGTAGGTTCAGGATACTTAGGGGTCCAGAGATATTCCAATAAAAGAGAATGTGCTTAGTTGATGGGATATTTAAGGCTATTAACTCTGGCTTGAGTGATCCATGCAGCAAGACAACATGAATTCTCTTGCCAAAGGTTGATGTGCTGCATAAGAAGGTTCTGAGAGTCAGGGAGGAGTAGGAGATTAGAGATGAGTTGGTCATGAGAGGGAATGGGAGGAGTTGGTCGTGAGAGGGAATGGGAGGAGTTGGTTGCGAGAGGGAATGGGAGGAGCGACCATCTTGATTTCCTTAAGTTTGTCTGCTGGAATATAACTAGGGATCAGCTCTTGAGCAGTCTCTTCGTCCCATCCATGGGCAGCTGAAAAAATGTAATGTGTCTTCATCTTCAAAGCCTCCCAAAACAAGAGGCCAAGTCCACATGAAGGACAACATATTAAGAGAGAGGATGTTTCAGTGGTTTGAAGTCAGTAGCACAAGGCCGGTAATAGTCAAAGTTGGAAGAGTGTTGGAAGGGGATGGTCCCTGGATGGTGTGTGCACTGTGTTTGATAAGGTAAAAGTCAAGGTGAGTGATGGGTGAATAAAGTGCCATGAGTGGAGAGGGAGCAGGCAAGATTTTTCCAAGCAAACATGCAATTTTTAAGATTTTTTTGCTGATAACATACATAGGTTTCTAAGGAAGTGAGACAAAGAGAGAGAGCAGCCAATCAAGATAGAATCGAGGGCATCACTGATCCTGTCTCAAACATGAGGATTTGATCGTTCGCATCTGTCCCAGGCATCACGTAGATCTGGTGTGTTCTTCAACTGGCAATGGGTCAGCCATTCATCAAATGCAGAGTCATATCCTGTAAAGTATACCAGAAACTCCTGGATATGGTGGCCATTATGTGCTTTCCTCCAGCAATCATGTAGTATCTGGTGTACCTCAAATTTGGGGAGGACATCAAAGTCCACACAGTCGAGTAATCTTTTTAGGTGCTTGGCAAATGCTGGATCGCTCATGTGATATAATTCCAAGTGTGCTGCATTTAGAATAGGATGAATATCATAAGACTGAGGCATTCTAAGCCTGTATGTACATGGACCTAACTTCTGTAGTATTTCAAATGGGCCATCATACTTCATTTGTAGCTTTTTTCCCAATCCTTTTGAGATTTTAATAATTGTAAAGAATGTAGATTTATTAATACTTTATCTCCCACTTCAAATTCAAAAATAATTCTTCCCTTATTATATATATATATTTTTGAGCAACTTGGGCAAATTGTAAGGACTGTTGGGCCTGATTTCTATAAGTCTGGAATTCTTCTGTAAATTCTAAAGCCTTATCACTTTCAGAGATGTGTTGAAAATTCTCCAGGTCATTAGAATGTTCTGTATTCATATCTGGTCTGGTCACACTGTCTTTGGATTGATGTAAAAATTCCATTTTGAGACAATGGATGGAATCCATAAAGCAAAAATAAAGGTGGGAATGTTGTGGATGAATGTGGAGTGTTGTTATATGAAAAAGCCAGGGGGTGTAATAGATTGGACCAATTATTATGAGTTGGATTGACATATGACCTTATTACTGTCTCCAAGATCTGTTCATAATATCAGTCTGTCCATCTGCTTGAGGATGATAGGCAGTGGTGAGACTACATTGAATATTCATCTGCTTGTACAATTCCTTCCAAAAACTGCTTGTCCACTGGGAATTCCCATCAGAAATGACCTGTCTAGGAAGTCCATAATGCATGACAATATTCTTAAAGAATAACTGTACAGTTCCTTCTTCATCTACAGTGCTATTGGTGGGAATGAAGGTTGCATACTTGGTAAGATTATCCACAATAACTAGGATGGTATCATAACCATTACTCTGGGGAAGTTCAGTTATGAAATCCATTGTCACTGTTTCAAAAGGCCTGCCTGGGATAGGCAAAGGCTGTAACAAACCAATGGGAGCATGCTTCCTAGGTTTTGCCTTTTGACAAATGTCACAGCTCATAACAAATTTCTTGACATCTCTACTCATTTTGGGCTAATAATAAGTAGAAGCTAATTTGTTATAAGTTCTATGGTATCCACAGTAGGCACCCTCAATGATTTCATCATAAACTTCACTGAGTAATTTGGCTTGTTCACTGGAGGGAACACATAGTCTGTGATTGCCATTCCAATCTTCAAAGTAGAGGAGACCATTGTCATCCTCAAAGAATAGAGGTTGCTTAGGTGTAACCCAATTGGATTCTTGCCTTAATTCTTTAATAACTCTACTGAAGTATGGGTCTTTTGAATAGGCTTTGGCAAACTCTTGAGTTTCTTCTGGAGAAAGACTGATGACTAAATTATAATTCCTGGCAGTGATGAATGGCACAGTCAAGGAATCTCCCAAGTCAGAGAGTCAGATTCAACAGAAGTTGAATAGGTTTCTGGCAATACTCTCAAGTTCTCTTCTTCATAATCAGCCATTAACTGCAGAGTTCTGGCTTCAAAATGAGGAGAAATCTCAGAGTAAAGTTCCATCAAGGAATCCTGTTCAGAATCCATGACGGTAGGTATGGAGTTATCTGACAGTGGTCTGTCCTGGCAAGGTATATCATACCTAAGCCTGGAGATTGGAACCACATTGGAATGAACTCTTCCTGCTCTATGGACAATTTTTAAATCAGGGTAGGTTGCAAAGACAGTTCCCTAAGTTAATAACCTCCGAGTAACATTCTGGAAGGTTTTACTCCAAATAAGAGTAGCAGATCAGTGATGGCAATAATCTTCTCCCCTTCAATGTAGGGTTGAAATTTTATCAAGCTATCCCTTAATGCAAGGGTCTCTCTTTCAGTAGGAGAGTAATTATCCTCTGCTGGCTTCAAGGTTCGAGACCAATAAGCAATTACTCTTTCTACTAGAACTGTAGTATTTTCAAAATCTTTATCCCATTCTCCTGGAGTAGGAATTGCTTCATCCTTAGAGACTGAAATAACCATTTGAGGAATAGGATTTCCACTCTCAAAAGCAGCCTTAAGCTTATCATAAGCTTTGGTACCCTTGAGGTCTTGGATTTTGATAGGTTGTATTTGTTGTAATATGGCAGCAATGCCAACATCACAAGCATCTGAATACACTCTATATCCAAGTCCAGGGATAGCATAGGATCTGACTGGTGCACTGACTAACACAGTTTTAGCCAATTCAAATGCTTCCTTTTGTGAACTTTCCTACTCCCAAGTTGAATTCTTTTTCAACAACTCAAATAAGGGAGCTACAATCCAGGCATAAAATGGCATCTATGAAGAGAAATACACCATCATTCCTAGGAATGTTTGTAGTTCATGAAAATTTTTGGGCTCAGATAACTCGAGTATAGCATCAACCTTTTCCTTGTGTGTGGATAGACCAAGTCTAGACACTTTTTGTCCTAACAGCAAAAGAGACTGATAGGCCAGATGACATTGTGATAGTGCCAAAGTGATTCCTGACTGTTCAATGGCATTAAACACTTTATCTAAGTGATTCAAGTATTCTTTGAATGTCTTGGAATATATGACTATATCATCAATGTAGACTACAGCAAAGATCCACAGGAATGGAGCTAACACTCCTTGCATGACTCTTTGGAATATAGCAGGACCATTTCTGTAGCCAAAAGGCATATGTCTGAATTGATATAGTCCTCTATGAGTCCTGAAGGCAGTTTTTTCCTTGGAATCATCTGACATGATGAGCTGAGTAAATCCAGCCAATGCATCCAAGGCAGAAAGCCAATGTGACCCTTAGGGAACGGCACAGGTCACCCACAGGTCAAATGTGGGTGACCCGCACCCGACCCATGGGAAACCCAAACCCGTCAACCCATGGGTTTTTTCCCACGGGTCGATGGGAGTCGGGTGTGTGCTGCACCCGCACGCACCGTAGGCGCATGCAACATACAACACGAACGTGCCATATGTGCATGCAACATACAACATGAACGCACCGTACGTGTGCACGGCGTACAACACAAATGCGCCGTATGTGTGTGCAATGTACAACATGAACGCACCATACGCACATGCGATGTACAACACGAACGCGCTGTACGCGCGTGAAACATACGACATGAACACGCCGTATGACATGAACATGCCATACATGCATGCAACATACGACACGAATGTACCGTATGCATGCATGTCATATGCATGAGCATAAGGCACATTGGTGTCAGCACGTGTGCATATGGTGCATTGGTGTCGGTGTGTGCACGTACGGCGCATTTGTGTCGCCATGTTGATGTCGGTGCATGCGCATACAGTGCATTGGTGTCGGCATGTGCACGTATGGCACATTCATATCATATGCCTGCGCGTACGGTGCGGTCATGTTGTACGTGTGCGCATGTGGCATGGTCATGTTGTACGTGTATGTGTGCATCACGTGCATGTTGTACACACGTACATAGTTGAGGTGGCAGGTTGGGCCAGGTCACAGGTGCTCTCGGCTTGACCCATACCCAAACCCAAGGGCACTCAACCTGGTGACCCGTGCGGGTTACCCTAACCCATGCTATTCCCTAGTGACCCTGCAAGAGCCTGCAAAATGACATCTTGTCTGAGCAGAGGGAATTCATCAGGCACAATGACCTCATTGAGTTTCCTGTAATCTATGCACATTCTAGGTTTTCCATTACGATAAGCTATAAGTACAGGGAAACCCTATGGGCTCTTGGATGGTTCAATGACTCCAATACTGAGCCAAGAATCCATTTGTTTGTCCATGATTTCTCTCTTGGCAGGGGAAGCATTATAAGGTGGAAGTGAAATTTCCTTAGTTCCAGGTCTCAAGTTAATTTCAACCTTTGCATTATAATTCCCAAGTCTGCCATCTAGACCAAATGCTTTTTTATGAGAAAGAACAACCTCCTGGAGTGCTTTTCTATTAGATTCACTGATCTCAGGGGAGAAATCAAGTTCTTCTAACAGCTTAGACTCAGGAATATCTTCCTTAGGGAGTTCTTGAGCTTTGGGACCCCCTTGAACTGTTTCTCCCTCACTTTCTGAAGCAACTGATGCAGGTGTATTGCTAACCTCCATATTTTGTTAAGCAAGTGCTCTGATAAGAGTAGCATATGCATTGCATGAGTCAAGTTGCTCTTTGCCCATTTTATCAGGTCTATTAAGCCAATTAGAAGAATTTCTAGCATGGCCCAATAACTGTCCCTGATGGATAGTTGGATTATTTGGAAAAGTTACACACATGAAGCCTTGGATTATCACAAGACACCAAGGAGTTGGTAATCTCATAGAAATCTTCTGGACCTCTGTTAAAGTAGAGTATCTTTTCAACAAATACTTTATTACTGTTTCCAGGAAAATGGATGGACACTAGAATGAGAGAGGCAGATTCAGGTGGAATCATCACTGGGTGAAGAGCTCTCATGCTAGGATTAGCAATTCTAGCTCTTTGCTTCTTTCTAGACTTCTTAAGATGTCTATGTGCTTTAAACTTAGAGGCCAAAGAAGCTAGTTCAGGAAGCACCCTGACTTTGAACACATGTCTATTATTATCCTGCAAAGGAGTGCTGACTGAGTTTTCAATTCTGGTTCTTCTACCAGAGTTCCCAAATATTAGATATTGATCAGGTCCTTCTCTGATGAGAGAAATTGAATATTAATCTGCAAAGTCATTCCCTAAGATGATTAGCATGGTCATGCCTTTAACAACATAGGTTTCAATCTCAATATGGACTGAACCCAAGTCTGTGTCAAAGTATAAGGGCATAGTAATATATCCCACAACTTTTGAAGTGCCAGTAACTTATACCAAGTTAATCTTCTGGCCAGTCTTAATCCTAGGAGGATTATCTATAGTACTAAGTGCTTTTTGTGAGATCAAGGAGATGTCTGATCCAGAATCCACTACAAGAGTTTGTGGATTCTTTCCATATTGTCAGGCCTCAGTACCACTGAAGGTATAGTTGGGAACCAGCCAAGTGCTGCAGGCCAGTCAGGGTGGCTTGACTTCAACATACTCATGCATTGCACCCTGCCTCCTGTATATGCCACTAATTTGTAACGGAAAAGATACCCAAGAGGATGCCAAGGGTGTCAGCCTGAGTAGGGACTTCTGAACGGAAGGAGGAGAGCAGGAATGTGTAAACCTAGTTAATACTCAGACTGAGGAACTATGTACATGCATTCACTACTTATATAGGCTAAGAGGCGGAATGTAGAATAAGGGTGGCATAAGACATAGAGAAAAGAATAAGGTATGAAGGCCATGTGGAGGTATTGTCCACAGTGATCTAGAATAGAATAATATGAGAGTAAGACAATGAAATATGACCAATAATAAATGAGTAAGATTGTGGGAAAGAATAGAACAATAGGGGGTGGCTGAATATAAAACAATAGGACCGTGAGTGAGTGGCAATGAATAGTGAATGTCCCAAGGGTAAACAGGCAAGTGGAAGGACAGGGAGTGGAAGAATAATAAAGAATAGGAGGGTGGGGTAAGGATAATGAACCAGATGATAAACCAAGTGTACTGAGCCAAGACCACACAGTGTAAGGGATGATATGGGTAAGGGTTGGTCAGTCAGTACTGCTAAGTAAATCAGAGCATGGTATTGTGGTCATGACACATATTCTCCCATCTAAACATTGGCAGTTGTTGCAGAAGATCCCAAGAATGTGCAATCCGCAGGCCTGGACATAAGTCTCTTGAGTTTAATCAAGGAATTAGGTGCCCAACTAGTAATTTTAGAAGATCTTAAGAAAGTAGCAACATGTTTGGAGTCATGCATCAATCATCTCTTTTCTTGGTGAGTTTTAGGTTTAAACTCTGCCAGAGCAGAATTAGATGATGTTTGACCATCTGAGTTCTTGGATCCTGCCAGTCTAGACATGCTTTCTAGAAGACTCATGGCTGGTTTGGCAAACTGACAATGTGCTTCAGGGGCCTGAAGAGGTTCTGGAGAATCTTCCTGAGCAGGTTCAGATTCTTCTTCAGTTGAAGTCACAGAGCTAACATGAGCTGGTTCCAGGTCTAAATCCTCATCGGATTCATGAAGAGCTTCATAATACAGATCCTCATAAGAAACATCTGCATTAGCTTCTTCAATTGAAGGAGCAACAAAACGAGAGTGGGCAGGACGAGATCCTGACTTAGCATGTTTGCACTCATTGCCCCAGTGCTTACTGCTTCCACAATATCTGCAGGGTCTAGCTCCTTTAGACTCAGGAGTAGGTCTTTTAGACACATTGGAATCATCCTTAGGGAACTTAGGAGAACCAAGCTTGGATGACCATCTAACCAAATGAGATCTAGGGTCTCTAAAAGATCCTTTAGATTCACATCTAGATTTGGCCTGCAAGGCATTTTCCAAATTCCTAAGATGTCTCTCCATGTTATCTCCAGAAGTGAAAGGAGGATGAGACAAAGACTCCTCATGGTATTTGATAGCAGATTGGAATTCAACAGCATCAGAACACCTATTGGCATCTATGATAGTATGCCAATAAGATGGTGCTCCATTTATGACTTCCATGAGAAGTTCTGAATCAGATAGTTTACTGACAAGTCTCAGCAACTCTGCCTTTCTAACATAATACTCACTAGGAGATTCATTAGAATGACCAGACTCTCTGAAAGTGGCACGATTTGTTCTTGCTTTCTGTCTATCCAACCAGGCTCTATTCATGTAATAAGCCCCAATTACATCTCTGATTGATTTCCAATCTTGAGAGGCTTCCTCATGATAAGACAATGGCAAAGAGAAGGACCATCTCTCAGCTCCCTTCCTAAGTCTCAATGGGATAATTTCACCCAATTGTTTAAAGATTGTGGCAGAGCATTGAGCTAAGTGATTGCCAATGTATCAGGATTGCCATCCCATTCAGGGACAAGATCAGGACACAATTTGTTGTCAAAGTAAGCTTCAAGCTTGCTTGAATTGACATTATGATCAATTGCCAATTTTCCACTTTTATGACCATCCCCCCTGTCTGGAGTATGGCCACCAACATTTCCACTACCACTATCCGGAGGACCTGTCAAGTACACGTACCGAGAACTGTCCACTCGGTAATGCCGACTGAGCAACCATTCTATATTCATGACCAAGTGCCCACACCACATGCATAGCACTTGGTATGCCGGTCTCAGATAGGTACATCTGCCATCCACAACTCCTTGTCCTCACCCTTCGGTCCATCTCACCTCGGGACTTCCTGTACTTGTATTATCCTCGGTCACGACTCCATTGTTTTATACTCAGCCACTCCCTATTGTCCTATCCTTGGCCACGTTTCTATGATCCCATCCTTTATTGTTCTATTCCTGTTTACATTCCTTCATTCTAATTTTACTCGTTGTGGACAATAACTGCATGCCCTGCATACCTTGTTGTTCCACATTCCTTATTCCACATGTCACTTCTTAACCTATATAAGTAGGACATGCATGTACATATTTCCTCATTCTGGGTATCAACTAGGCTTAGGCTCTTCTACCTTCTTCCCCTCTGTAAAGTCCTCGACTCGGGCCAGCATCACCAACATCCTCCCGAGTACCTGCCTGTTGCAAAACCAGTGGCACGCATGGCAAGTAGGGCACAATGCACGAGTACGTTGAAGCCAACACCACTACTCTTGGCCTGCAGGACTTGGCCATAGTCTGCCCGATCCTTCGACAACACCCCTCAGCAGTACCAAAGTCCATCAGTACCCAAAGCTTGACAGGATCAGAGTATGGAAGGCCAGGATCAGGAGGACCTGAACCTCTAGGTCTATCAGGTAGTGTCAAGCTTCGGGTACTGACAGACCTCGGTACTGCCAAGGGGCACTGTTGAAAGATCAGGCGGACTATGGCCAAGTCCTGCAGGCCAAGAGTAGTGGTGTTGGCTTCAACGTACTCATGCATTGCACCCTACTTGCCATGCATGCCACTGATTTATAGCAGACAGATACTCAGGAGGATGCTGGTGATGCTGGCCTGAGTCGAGGACTTTAATAGAGGGGAAGAAGGTAGGAGGGCCTAAGCCTAGTCGATACCCAGAATGAGGAAATATGTACATACATGCCCTACTTATATAGGTTAAGAAGCGACATGTGGAATAAGGAATGTGAGACAACAAGGTATGCAGAGCATGTGGTTATTGTCTACAACCATAGAACAATAAGGGATAGGATAATAGAAACATGGCCAAGGATAGAACAATAGGAAGTGCCCGATTATAAAACAAGGGCTGTAATAACATAAGGGCAGGAAGTCCCGAGGTGAGGCAGACCGAAGGGTGAGGACAAGGAGTGTGGATGGTGGATGTATCGAGCTAAGACTGGCGTACCAAGTGTTATGCATGCAGCGTGGGCACTTGGTCATGGATATAGAATGGTTGCTCAGTCAGCATTACCGAGTGGATGGTTCTCGGTACGTGTACTTGATACTAATACCGGACTATCAATGATACTAATATATTGTTGGCGCAGCGATCTGAGACTAATGCTCTGGCTAAGACGAACTTCAGTAATAGTCTGTATTGTTAAGTAGTAACAAATACCTAAGACAAACTTCAGTAATAGTCTGAAGAATCGTCGTACAAGCATATTCTACTTATACTGTAGCATACTCATTGTTTAGACTAAAAGGGAATACAATAATGCTCAAAGGGTACAATGAGAGGACAATAAAGAGAGAGGAACAATAGTTCCACATGGTTTGCGACATAAAACGGGGATCTATCAAGCACTTTCACAATACTCCCCCATGCTTGAGCTATCAACCAACCCAAACTTCTTGGAGAGAAAATGGTGTCGGTCATGGGATAGAGGCTTCGTGAGGAGATCGGCTGTATTTTCTTTTGTCGGTACTGATGAGATGTCGATTATGCCTTTCCGTAGGAGGTCACGAATGTAGTGGTACTTGATGTCGATATGTTTGGTGTGTTTGTGAAAAACATTGTTGGCCGCTATGGCGCGGGCACCGAGAGAGTCACAAAAAAGACCTACAGGAAGGTCAATGTCGAAATCAAGCTGCCTAAGGAGTGAGATTGTCCATTCTGCATGCTTTGAGCACTCACAGAGAGCCATGTACTCAGCTTCGGTGGATGATAAGGCGACAGTGCGTTGCTTTTGGGTGGCCCACGCAATAGAACCTCCGGCGAGGATGAATGTATAGCCTGTCGTAGATTGGCGGGTGTCGGTGTCTGTAGCCCAGTCTGAGTCGCTATATCCAATCAATTCAGTAGAGTTGTTGGACCCATATGTCAAAGTAAAGTGCCGTGTGCCAGAGAGGTAACGAAGCACATGCTGGGTAGCATAAAGATGTTGCTGGGTCGGCTTGGCACCAAACTGTGAAAGGCAGTTTATGGCAAAACAGATGTCGGGGCGAGAACCCAACATAGCGTACATGAGAGATCCGATGATCTGCTGATAACATGAGGTGAGGGAAGAATCTGAATCTTCCTCGGGATTTGTGGCTAGCTGCATGCCAGCAGCGAATGGTGTGTAGGTAGGTCGGCACTGTGACATGTCGAAGCGTGTTAAGATACGCTGGATGTAGTGCGACTGGCTGATAGTGATGATTTTGGTCGAACGATCGCGGGTGATGTGTAGACCAAGAAACTGTTTGATCTCGCCTAGATCAGTGACTTTGTAGCAATTGGCAATTTTGCATTTGAGGTCCTGGATCGCATCCAAGATGCCGAAAAGAGCGATGTTGTCGACATAGACCAGCATAATTAGTGGTCCCCCCCCATTGAGGCATTTGATAAAAATGGAGACGTCGCCAGAAATATTTTTCTGAAAACCGAGTCCTTCCAGTGTGTCGTTCAGGTGCACATGCCATTGGTGACCTGCCTGTTTTAAGCCGTATAATGCCTTTTTAAGGCAACACACCTTCCCTTCCATACTGATGACCGTGAAGCCCTTCGGTTGATCCATGTTCGTCTAAGTTCCCGTTGAGGTAGGCAGACTTGATGTCAATGTGATGGATGTCTAAATCCAG
>QLPG01002872.1:7753-19006 GCA_003314385.1 Gomphus sp. MG54
TAAGATAAAACAATGGCAATGGCCAGGACAATGAGTGGCCGTCATGTTGTTCGGGGGAAACGGGTTAAAGAGTGGATAGGGGGTGAAGAAACAATGAAAGGGGATGTACGAGAGGAGTGGTCCATACGATGTACCGGATGTACCGAGCCGAGGCCACGCGGTGGTGCGAGATGATGTGGGTAAGGGCCGGTGGTCGGTATTCCCGAGTGAGTCAGTACTCAGTGTTGCGGGCTTGACACTCTAGCATCAAGGCTAGTGACTCTGACACTGAGACTAATATTTGAGTCTTGACAATCCCTTCTTGGGCCAACCATTTCTCAAGTCTCTCCTCAGCCTTCTCTAACTTGGCCTCCTTATCATCTGTGAGGACATGTGCCTTGGGAAAAGTAGGAGGATCAGGTGGAATATCAGCTTTGTCTTCAATGGGTTTAAGGAGGTTTTTTGACTCAAAATAACTAAGGAGAGTGGCTCACCACAAGGACCAATTTGATCCATCAGTAGCTAGCTTCCCCATAGTAAGAGGTAGTTTCTCTGATTGCTCCCTGGGGCCCATAACTGTGTAGTTAAATGAGCAACTTGCAACAGTAGTTCAGAGAATTATTTGAACAATATAAATATTTATACTCCTCGTTGAATGTCAACCACTGAGGGGGAGCATATATGCGGGTGGTTTTTCACCTGCATATAGCTATGAGTAGGGAATGGCATGGGTTAGGGCAACTAGGGAATAGCATGGGTTAGGGTAACCCGCACAGGTCACTGGGTCGGGTGCCCTTGGGTTTGGGTGCGGGTCAAGCTGAGAGCACCCGTGACCTGGCACAACCTGCTACCTTAACTGCATATGCATGTATGACATAACCACACCGTATGCGCACGCATATGACATGCCAACACGAACGTGCCATATGCGCACGCACCACAACATGTGCTGCATCTGATCCAGCGCACACCGCATTGACCAGATTCATGACGTCCACATATATCGCTTCATATCAGAACATACCATTGAGGAGAGTATGCTGCACAAAGCAAACCAGAAATGCTCACTGAACAACATCGTGATACAACAGGGGGAATTCAATGGGCGTAGTCTTTTGATCGATGATGAGGCATTCAAAAAAGCATTGGGAGAATTCAAACATAAGGAAGACGCCTATGCAGCTCATGTAGCAGCACGTGAGGAAGCTGTCAAAGAAGTGGTAGATCAGGCTGATTTTGCTGCAGAAGCTGATGCTCCCACCCGCACATTTGTGTCATATGTCGCACACGCGTATGGCGCATGCAGGTGCGGCATGCACCCAACACCCATTGACCCATGGGAAAAAACCCATGGGTTGACAGGTTCAGGTTTCCCATGGGTTGGGTGCAGGTCACCCCCATTTGACCTGTGGGTGACCCATGCCATTCCCTAAGGGCAACCTGCACAGGTCAGAGAGAGAGAGAGAGAGAGAGAGATTCAATGATAGTTCTCGAAGTGCAAGTGCTTATGGTACACTCTAACTACAGAACAACAGGACTGCATGTGAGATAGTTTTCTACTAGGAACTGTGGCAGATAGAATATGTGATATGAGGAGATATGACAACTGGGTTTTGTGAGTGTGTCAAGGTTTGGTAATGCTGAAGATGTGGGCAGGGAGTCGCCAAGTCCTGCAGGCCAGGATTAGTGGCTTTGGCTTCAATGTACTTGTGCATTGCGCCCTACTTGCCGTGCATGCCACTAATTTGGGACAGAGGAGGTACTTGGGGAGTGCTGAAAGTGCCAGCCTGTCAGGCTTCGGGACTGCCAAAGATACAGACAGGCAGCAGCCAAGTCCTACATGCCGGGAGTAGTGGCTTTGGCTTCAATGTACTCATGCATTGCACCCTACTTGCCGTGTGTGCCACCGATTTGGAACAGAGAAGATACCTGGGGGTGCCGAAGGTATCGGCCCGAGTGGAGGACTTTACAGAGGGAGGAAGAGATAAAGGGGCTAAGCCTAGTCGATACCCAGAATGGGGAAGTATGTACATGCATGTCCTACTTATATAGGTTAAGAAGTGACATGTGGAATAAGGAATGTGGACAATAAGGTATGCAGAGCAGAGTATGTGGGGGTATTGTCCACAGCGAGTATAATTAGAATGAAGGAATGCAGACAGGGATATGACAATGAAAATAGAATAATAGGAATGTAGCTAAGGACAGAACAATAGAGAGTGCCAGACCATAAGACAACAGTGTCGTAGCCATAGATAAAACAAGGACAGGATGTCCTGAGGTGAGATGGGTCAAGGAACGAGGAGTGGAATGGGTAGGATTATTGGATTGGTGAATAGGATAAGGTGGATAAGGAATGGGGATAAGGAATGGGAATGAGGGATGTGGACGGTAGATGTGCCGAGCTGAGAATGGGATATTGAGTATGTGGCTTGGTCACCGGCTGGGTACTTGGTTGGCACTGCCGAACTACTGGGCCTCGGTACATGCACTTGACATAGCCCAAGTAGAGGACTTTACAGAGGAAAGAGAAGGTAAGGGGCCTAAGCCTAGTAGATACCCAGAATGAGGAAGTATGTACATACATGGCCTACTTATATAGGTTAAGAAGTGACATGTGGAATAAGAAATTTGGGACAATAAGGTATGCAAAGCATGTGGGAGTATTGTCCACAATGAGTAAAATTAGAATGAAGAAATATAAACAGGGATAGGACAATGGAAAATAGAATAATGGGAATGTGGTTAAGGATAGGACAATAGGGAGTTCCCAACTGTAAAACAATAGGGTTTGTCACCAAGGATAAAACAAGGACAGGATGTCCTGAGGTGAGGAATAAGGAGTGGATGGGGTAGGATTAAAGGATGGTGAAAGGGGCAGAGAAGATGAGGGATAGAGACAAGGAATGTGGATGGTGGATGTGCCCAGCCGAGGCTGGCGTACCAAGTGACTTGCATGGGGTGTGGGTACTTGTATGTGGACGTAGTCTGACTGCTCAGTTGGCACTGCTAAATTACTGGATACTCAGTACATGTACTTGACAGAGTGTAGGGGAAAACGAGACCCCATTTATTTCTGTGGTGTGCCAGCAAGTTTCCAGAACATCACAGATGGCTCATGTCCAGTCCAAAATGGATGGGCCAGGATTGGCAGTGCAGAGGGTATTTTGGTCAATGTGTTTTGCAGAAACATCATGCTTCAGGTATTAGGGTGTCAGGCAATGGTCAGGTTCAGGTAGTTTAGAATGTGTGGTTGGCTGGATTAGGCCTCAAAAAGGGGACCTTCCTCAGCAAGTTTGCACGCATGGCGGTCCAAGGCTGCTTTGTGCATTGGACATTCCTGGCTTGTTGCTGCATGAGCTCCTGTGCAGATGGCACATCTCAGTGTGATGTGTTGACACAGTATGGGCTTGTTGTATTTTTCTTCATTGAGGCAATCTTATGTTATGTGTTTGCCTGAGCATTGTCCACAAGATGTTGTCCTCTTGTAGAGCAATGCAAAGTGACCAAATTGATGACAATTATAGCATTGTGGTGAGTGATATAGGTATTTGGTTGTCAGGTGGAGGTGACCCCAGAATACAATGTGGTGGCTGATGCAGCTATTGGTGACTTGAGCATCCATAAAGAAGAGAAATATAGACATGTGAGTTTTAGTTTGCTGATTTTTCCATGGGCAGGAGAGAAGTTCAATCTGTTGGAGGGTCAAGGGGTGAGTGATGATGTGGTCATTCTTAGGTCAGGCATCCTTGGTGTAGGTGCAGGTGGTCAAGCCAAGAGCACCTGCAACCCAGCCTAACCCATGGTGTCATGCATGCATGTATGACACACATGCGCCACAGGTGTGTGGGTGTGGCATAATACCTAAAACCCTGTGTGCACTGGTCTTTTTCTCTGGTGGGATCTAGTGCAGTCATTCGGCACAGCTGGACTAGGTTCTGTGACTTGTGAGAGGCGATGTATGAAAGAAAATAGAACATGAGTGATTATGATGTGATGTGACAGGGACATGACCTGATGAGATGTGAATGTGTCATGCTGACTAAGACTTGGACTTTGGCTTTGGACTTGAATACAATAGTCTAGACGTTTCTAGACTAGTCTTGACTTAGACTTGGAGACTTGAATTAGGACTTTCACTTGTGAACTTGTTATTACAGAGGTGAGTCAGAGGCCTTTATATACAAAAACCAAGCAACAATGTGAAATGATGCGAGAGGTTGGCTATGTCAGTTGAATGACAAAGGATGAGAAAAAAGTATACAAAAGAGGAAACTATGGAGAAACTCTGGAGAAATAGTACAGCATCAAGGCTGTGTGAATAGGGGCTAGAGGCTATGATAGGGGGAGACTAACCAAAAAGGTAAGGATGATGAGTAACAACGAGAAAAGACTAACAGAATAGGAAACAGGTCTGATTCATGCCAAGAAAAGGGGAAATATATAAAAGAAACAATAAGGAAGTCCACCAATAAATGTCTAACAACCTTGTCTACTACTCCTGAGGGGCCTTAGGATGAGTCAGGGGACTGAGTCATCTTGGAGTATTTCCAGGTCACAGGTAACATATCTTCTACAATTTGTCCAGTATCCAAACCAAGGATAGGGGTCTGGGAGTAGGAGGACTAATGGGTATATGGTCGTGCACTCTCATTTTGTGTTTAAGAGTGAGTCAAATGGAGTGAGCAGGGTAATCAGGATGGGATGGTTCCCTGAACTCTGCCTCGTATTCCACTCTACTCCTATTACGATATGCTGGTCTAGATGTCATTCCAAGAAATATGTATGGTTCTTGGCTTTCTGGGAAATAGATTGCATCTCCTATCGCATATGACTGTGTAGATTGGATGGGATCTTCTTCTAAGTGAGAAATGTGCTGGAGGGGGTACGCGAAGATAATGATATGTTAATGGTTCTGCCTGGATCTGTGTATCATGGGTATTGTAGTGTTGCATGGGAATGAGCTCTGAAGAAGACATGATGACATATTGGGAGTCTGAAGATCTGAGTGCTGAATAGAATGGTTAGCTGTGTGATGTGGTGACAGTGAAGGTGATATGGGATGAGTGCCGTCAGAGTCTGATTTGGAACATGGTTGAGATCGATCGCTTTACTGTCAGCGGGTCAAGGAATAAGGAGGGATGGGGTAGGATTAATGTTTGGTAGATGAGGAAGAGTGAACATAGGATGGGAATGGGTAATAGAGAGGGTGGACCACATCCTCCATTTCATCCTGGCTTCAGTCTACACCTATGTGTCCGAGGAGGTGTGTAATACCAGACATATTTGGTAAGTGTTTAATGATTTTTTGCCTTCTTCACAGCTAATCAATGCTTGTGGACCCAGCCACTACATCTGACAATGAGTATGTAAACCTCATTGATGTTCAACTTTGTAGCCCTGCATCCTCCAGCCTGGTCTGACTAGCCAAGGTTCAACATGGATCTTTCAACATGATGGTGTTGGGTGCATACATGCACTCTACCCCTGGACAAGTCAATCACAATTTTTCTTGTTTTTCAGCAATTTTGGTGTCAACCTGTGTGCAATCCATCCTAATAATTTCCCTTATTTTACTGCATTTTTATCTTCATTTTTAAGCAAGGTATTTCTATTTTTTTTATGTATGATACTTACAGGTAGGTATGGATTTGCTTCCATAGCATGTGGCTGGCTCCTTGGGAAGTGTCAAGTCCATGACACTGAGCTCCAGTTCACTCAGCAATACCAACCGACCAACCCTTATCAATTAAACCCATATGCCAGAGACAAGTGGTATGTGGTCTCGGCTTAGTACATTTGGTACATCATCTGGTTCATTCCTCTCACTCCATCCCCTCTATCCTCTAGTATTCTCTCATCCCCCATCCCATCCCTTACCCATTTCCCTTTGGGCCATTTATCATTCACTTATTATTCGGTCATGGCCCTATTGTTTTATCTTCGGCCATTTGCTATTGTTCTATTCTCACCCACTCTCTCATTATGTTAATTTCAGCCATATTTCATTATTCCATTCTCACTTACATTTCTTATTCCATTCTTGATCACTGTGGACAATACCTCCACATGATTTATCATACCTTATTGTTCTCTATTCCTTATGCCTGTTACGATGTGAAGGAATGATGTAATCGTAATTAAATGTAAAATCTCCTAAAGGTGAAACAATGGCAAGGTTCAGGGCAGGTTATGGCTTCAACTTATATGTTGTGCCCACTGGATCACACTGGCTCTAATTTCAGAAAGGCGAGACAGAGAATTAGCTAGTAGAGAATCAAGGTTGATTATCTGACTGAGGACTGAACTACTGAAGTACAAGATCTTTATACTACTTTCTAATCTATTAGGAGTCGAATAGATTCCTATAATAGAATAAGAAAACCGAGGATCATGAAAAGCAAGAACGGAAATACTATGCCCCAAATAATGATCCCCTCCATGACATTGGGGAGTGACATGTCACTCCAATTCCCAACAGAGTTACCCAAAGGAATGTAATAGCAGATCAGATATAAGAGACTGAGCGGAATTGCGAATAAATAAAAGTGGAGTGGAATGTAAATGAAAGGATATTAAATGTAAATAAAGATGGAATGGAATAACGAGAATATGGAGTGTGACATAAATGGAATGAATGAATTGACAGGAGCATGTGATACCAAGACGGATACACGAGGTGCATATAGTCCATGGGCTGAGGGTGTATAGTTGAATAGGCGAGCAATGGCATAGTTGGGCTGAAATGAATAGTTGGGCATCCCGGCATATGGTTCCTGACAGTATCCCCCCCTTACGGCTGAGTCCCACGAGGCCGCAGAAATGAAGTTCTAGAATGGTGGCCCCATTGGAGTTTGGAAATGCGAAAGTGTATAAGAGAAGTCATGAGGGAGTTTGAGTGGTAACTGTCTGATGCAATGGAACCCTCGTATATCAACCCTGCCTATGTGCAGAAGCTTATGGGTCTCTACCCTTCACCAATCACCAGCTACCTCAGGGGTGAAACTACCCTCCCCGCCACCGTCCCACCCCCCTTGTTGTCAACCATTGAATGCAGCCAAGCGCTACTCAAGCAGGAGCATATCAATGTGCGAGTGCCCTGGACTGAAGGGGCCAATTCAAAAAGTGTGAAGGTGAGTAAAATATTGCCTCGGAATTGAATTGTTTACTGATTGCTTTTTTGCAGTATTCTCGTCTTCGAATGAGGAATGACAAGTGAGATCTCAATGGCATGTATTATTGAAAAGCGAGGTGGGGTGAAGAGGACAATCGTACACCTTGGTCTTGCAGATTCATTGTCAAGAAGCCATGCCGGCACTGCGAAAAGCAAGGCAACACATGCCTAAGGAAGTGGGACAGGGACTGGAACTTGGATGCATGCGTGTGGTGTGGTGAGAGAGGAGTAGGTTGCAGTATCAATGAGAGAGGTCATGGTACAAGTAAGAGGAAGGGTAAGGGAAAGGTTAGGGAGCAGAATCCCGAGAATGAGGGAAATCTGAGGTAGAAGAAGCGGTCAAGGAGAAGGTATGCTGGTCAAAGAAAATGATGAGGCAGGCCCCTCGAAAAGGCTGAGGTTAGAGCCCAGAGCATGTACTCCCTTGTTCCTCCCTGAATCACATTCCCCACTGCCTCCTCCTGTCAGGCTTTGGGTACTGATGAACTTTGGAACTGCTGAGAGGTTGGGAAGACAATGGCCAAGTCCTGCAGGCCAGGAGTAGTGGCATTGGCTTCAACGTACTCATGTGTTGTACCCTACTTGCCATGCGTGCCACCAATTTGCAACAGACAGATACTTGGGAGGATGCTGGTGATGCTGGCCCAAGTCGAGGACTTAACAGAGAGGAAGAAGGTAGAAGGGCCTAAGCCTAGTCGATAACCAGAATGAGGAAATATGTACATGCATGTCCTACTTATATAGGTTAAGAAGTGACATGTGGAATAAGAAATGTGAGACAATAAGGTATGCAGGGCATGTGGGTATTGTCCACAACAAGTATAATTAGAATGAAGGACAGTAGACGGGGATGGAACAATGAAATTAGAATAATAGGAATATGGCCAAGGATAGGACAATAGGGAGTGGCCAATTATAAAACAAGGGGGTTGTAGCCGAAGTTAAGACAAGGGTAGGATGTCCTGAGGTAAGACAGGTCGGGGGGTGAGGAGTGGAATGGGTAGGATTATTGGGTTGGTGATTAGGATAAGGTGGGTAAGGAATAGGGATGAGGAGTGGGAACAAGGGATGTGCCAAACCAGAGACAGTGTATTAACTATGTTTCCTGGTCACCGGCTGGGTACTTGGTCGGCACTGCTGATCTACCGGGCCTTGGTACATGTACTTGACAGAATCCCCCCCTTAGTGGCTGAACCCATGCAGCTGGTAGCCGGAGATGATGTATTAGAGTTTGGGCCACCTAAATGTGATGTCACATGAAGGTTTGGGTATAGTGCCCAGACATATTCTTCCTCCCTTATTAGAAACTCGCATAACCTCATCGACAAAATGGGCTACAAGACCGACAAAGATAAGAAGTGTATTGCTGAGATGGATAAGCAGCATGCTCAGTGACAATGTGACCGTGAGGCAGCAGAAGCTGCGTGGATTGCTGAAGAGGTGGCCAAGGCCAAGGCTGATGCAAAAAAAAACAGGAGGAAACCAAGAGAAAAAGGAAGGAGGATGAGGAGGAGGGGGCTGGTGTGGCCATACAGGCAACCGACATTCCACAGGTGAGCCAGGAGGCTCGAAACAAGCCAGCCAGGGCTGAAATCCCTGAACAGCTGGTCAGGGAGGAGTATGCCCAGGGGGCGGGGGTACCGGTTGCAATGCCCAAAGTCCAAGGTGTTACAATCGTGGGGGGTTCCAGGCATTTGGTCAGCCTGAGGGTTCCGCATAAGAGGGGTAGGAGTACAGAAGTGGGGCCCAGTTTCGAACTGGCTGCAAGAGGATGAGAGAAAAGTGAGAGGCCAGGAGGGGCCAAGGTGGGCAGTGTTTCTTATTTTTTATGCAGTTTTCTACTGATTTTTCTGTGTAATAGTACAAGGGGACCTCTGAGAAGTGGTCTCCGACCCTCTGTCCTCCTTGTAGGGAGTGCAAGAAGCGGGGACAAGAGTGCAGTGTCCTGGGACCAGGGGCTGCCTGCCAAATGTGTAATCGGCGCAAGGTGCGGTGCAGCCTAGCCACCCCGCAAGCATCCAGGGCCAAAAGTCAGCCAATTATCCAGGATTCTGATCAGGAGTCAGCAGTGGAAAGTGAGGAGGAGTCTGAGGGAGATGAGGACAGGGAGGAGGTGGTGGAACCACCAAGGAAATGGCCAAAGTGGGCCTGCAATATACAACTGAGCGGGAGGACCCCAATGGTAGAAGTCCCTTGGGTTGAATCATCAGTCGGGCGAAGGATGGTGGAGCTTTTAGAAGAGCTCCTGAGGGGCCAGGAGAGGATGATTGGCATCCTGCTTCTTATGGCAGAGAGGGATTCAGAGGGTTCCGAGAATGCAGGAGATTTGGGAAGGGATGAACTGGAGAATGATGCGGAAGAACAGGTGGTTGAGGAGGGAAGGGAGGATAACTGAAAGCAGAAGGAGAGGGGTGATGATGATGTGGAGGATGGTAATGAGGATGAGACTTTAAGATAGTTAATAATTTTTTTAATAATGAATGAAAATAAAATAAAGGAAGGAAGATTAAGTCGAATGTGCTGAGGTATTCAGCAGGTTTGGTTGTGGTAAATTGAAGAGAGGAAGAGGGTGACGGGTGGACTGAAAAGGAGGTCAGAGGTGAGTGTTTTTGTGTGTCGGGATGATTGTGGAGGGAATTCGTAATGGTATATAGGTGGAACTGAGGAAACGGAGGAGTAAAGGATGGGATAGGGAGTGGGGAGACGGAATGGAGGGGATTTGCGGGAAAGGAATGTCTTCAGGAGGGGAGCTTGCATAGTTTGGAGTATTCCTAGCTAGTCGCCACCCCCCCTTTTTTAGGTAGATGTTGAAACATCTACCAAAGGCATCGGCCTCTAGCCAACAGAGTGGAGAAAACTCGTAAGACATACAATGTGCATATATGGAGTAAATGAATAAGAATGGATGGGGACGGATGGGAGGGACCTTGGCCAAACATGCTGAATGATGATATTTACCGAGAGGTCCCAGCCAAAAACTTGCCAGCCTTTCTGATATACAAGCATGCATGAGGCAGTTGCATTGACTAGGGCTAATGGCAAAGCTTCCAGCGACGGAACAGGATCCTGGGTGAGGCTTTTGGAACAGTGGCAAGTGCCAACTGGACTGAGGCCATCAGGATGCACCTAAAAACATTAGTGGCTTGATGGAATGTAATACTGCCCAATACCCTGTTAATCAATGGATTATAGTAGGTGAGCGAGTTGTGCCCAAATATTGCCGACCAACAGATCTAGTGACATGACTGACAGATAGGTGGACTGGAATTGTCCAGACGGAAGATCTAGTAACATGTCTATGTGTTCAGTAATAACCAAATATTTTTTGCAGTACTGGATCAGAAAATTTCAAACAAAAATGAAGTAAAAGGGTAGTTGAACAAATGCTGATTCTATCAGGTGTATAGGATGAATTGCTGAAAATGTTTGGTACCCAAGTCGGATGATGGGACAAAAAAAATAAAAGATGAGGAGAAGAGGAAGACGTAGCAGCATTGATCTGAGCCTCACTACTGGCATCAGCCGAGTCAACGCATCTATCGGTGTGCTTAGAGGCCAACAGGTGGCAATTTTCAGTCTTCAGTCGCCATTGCTGAGTCCTCAGCATTAGCATCCAGGGCATTGGCTGCCTGGGGGATGGGGTCAGGAATGGTGGTCGTGCAGGTTTTGGTTGCTTTTGGGCACCTGGCGATTTTGTGGTTTTTGGCAGCACAAAAGAGATACAAGTTGTTGTCTATGCATCTTTGTCATTCAGTTGGGAGGAGCTTGCCGTCCTTTCCAAGGGTCTTGATGTACTCGGGTTGGTTGGACTGGGGGTTTCTTCTGTCCCTGTTCTTTGACATGTTTGTGCTGCTGCTATTATCTCGTGAGGTCATGATCGTAAGGAGTGTGGCACAAGAAGTAGTTTGATTCTGGTTATACTGTCAGGCTTTGGGTACTGATGAACTTTGGAACTGCTGAGAGGTCGGGTGGACAATGGCCAAGTTGTTAAGTCCGCATGTCAGGCGCTTAGCTAGTACTTCCGAAGGGGTTTTCCGGGCTAGTGCGAAGGTCCGTAACGGGGCCGAAGACCGAGATCGGGGTCGGACGGACTACGGACG
>QLPG01002875.1:0-15864 GCA_003314385.1 Gomphus sp. MG54
GCCACTACTTCTAGCCTGCAGGACTTGGCCTTTACCCGTCCGCCCCCTTCGGCTTTCCCAAGGCCTGTCGGTATGTACGGTGCTTGACAGCTATCAGCTGTACCTTAAGCAGTCACTGGCAATAGCGGTGCCCCAGTTCTACATCCAACTGATGCAGGGAGCAATGCCTGATATGAGCAGAGTGCCCTAGCAATGGTACATATATAGTCATAGTTAGTAGGTGAAGGGTTCCCTAGATTTTTCTCCTTGGATCCCCCTTTGCCAGGTATGCTAGTCACTGTATACATAGGTCCTGTACTAAATTCTTTGGATCCCCCTTCACCAGTGTACCACCTGAGGGTAGAATGCCTGCTTAGGTTGCCCTTAAAGTTACCAAGGCAAGCCTGTGGTGCCAATCCTGCAAAATCTATCAACATGGTGTGTGGGCTGTACTGTATGTGAACACGACAATGTGGTTGGCAGGAGGCATGAGGTTCAAAAACAAAAACTGAAAGGTACAAGCCTACTAGTAACCCCTATCATGATACCTTGCACCCAACATTTAACAAGACTTCCACATGGCAATTCTATGTATTGGTCTATGTCATTGTGGAAACTCTTCACCGCATCAGAATGGATATACAGAAGACATTTCCTATTTTATTTTTTTAGGAAAAGGTACAGGCCTATTTGTAAATAATTGAATTGTTGTCGATCTCACAATTTTCTATGAGTGCCATGTGCAGATTGGTACAAGGCCCAATGCCTGTACGAACTTGGAGGTGTCTCATCCTACTCCCCAAGAAAATACATTCCTTCTTCTGTGCCTAGAACTCAAGTTGACACTCATTCTACTGGTAATTGTCCAAGTTTTCATGGCTGCCAATGACTTGTCTCACATCATTCGAAGCGATGTACGGTCATGGCTCATGGGTGACCAAATTTGAGCAGGAGCCTGGTAGTTATCCTAATTCATTTTCTCGGGAAGTACCAAGAGCTTGACAGTGAAATAAAGCAAAATCCTACTAGATGCTCGCCACTTTACATTCCTTTCTATCAAGAAAATATACATTATATCACAGTGTGACGAGATATCTGGGCTAAGCAGTAGTTAAATCTTAAGCTTGAAAAGATTCCTCAGGGCTTGGAATAAACTTTTGTCTTAAGCTTTAAACTGGGTGCTCATATGTTAGTCATGATTCATGAACATCAGCTTGTTTGGGAGGCCCTAATATCAAGGCATATATGGAATTATTTACCATTTGACCCGATTATTGTAAAAGTGCTTGATAGATCTCCATTGTATGTCGGAAACCGTGTGGAACTATTATTTTGCTCTCTCTTTATTGTATGCTTTTTCCCATTATTGTATTCCTCTTTTTTCTAAACAATAAGTATGCTACAGTATAAGTAGAATACACTTGTACGACGAGCCTTCAGACTATTTACTGAAGTCGTCTTAGCCAGAGCGTTAGTCTCAGATCGCTGCACCTGTTGAGCAAACTGACCAATGTCCAAGCTATGGTAGTCAGGTGATATGTACGAGCATCTCAGACTCTTGACCAGAGCTGAGACATGCATATACCTATATAGATATGACTGTAACTTTCTTTACTGATTTTACCTAGTCTGTTTGATCTAGGTAGTTATGACTATATAACAGACTCTTGACCAGAGCTGAGACTCTGTTTGATCTAGTTGCGCAATCTCAACAGGTTATGGTCCCCTGCCGACTTTAATACTACAACATGTCGAACCTTACAATGCCATCCACATCTGACTCTGCTTCCCTATTGGTTCCAAAGCTCCGCAATGACAGAAGCAACTGGACCGACTATGAGCCTCACCTCCAGAGAGCCATGGGTGCAAAAGGTCTATGGATACACATTGAAGGAAAGGCCACTGCGCCAAAACTGTATGTGCTAGTCAATGGTGTCTACGTTCTATCAGATGGAAAGACGCCCACTACAGATGATCAAATAGAAATCTGAGAGACCCGTATCATTGAATATGATAAACGAGAGAGCCTTGCTCAGCATATCTTGCTCTCTACAACTTCTCTTTGCCTAGGCTCTATGATCAAAAACCTCAAGACAGCAAAAGAAATGTAGGATAAGGTCAAAAGTGATGCTACTACCAAGAGCACACTCTACCTCATCGATGCTGAAGACCAGCTTAACAATATGCATCTCACCGACTCAAATGATCCAAAAACCCACCTTAACGATCTGAAGCTTCACTTCAAACTCATGATGAAACACCACGAGAACCTTGTTATAATGGGATCCTCTATTTCTAATACTAGGATTATCATGTCCTCTTTGCCACCCTCTTACCGTCCTGCTATTCAAATGATCACCACAGCTGAACGACTAAGCATCACTCAAGCGTCTACTACCTCTCATACGATGTCTCCAGAGGATCTTATTGCCTTTTTTATCAAAGAAGCTCAGCATCATGTCATTGACATTGATCGCTCAAAAGCTGCTGAATCAGCACTTCTTGCTCTCAGTAAACAACAAAAGAAAACATTGAATAAGGCAAAGTCAACCCCTAAGTCAAATCCTAACCACCACTGTGATAACTGCAATCGCACAGGCCACCTCAAGGCCGACTGTTGGTCCAAAGGAGGGGGTAAAGAAGGTCAAGGCCCAAGGGAAAAGAAAACCAAGAAAGCAAACAAAACAACCGAAACAGCTGTTGTCGCCACTGCAAACTCAAATGATGAAAATATTTTTGCATTCACCTGCACATCTGATCTGTCAGCAGTAGCAGACATATTACACCTTCCACAGACACGTTTGGGTACGTTCATTGACAGCGGTACAAGTAGCCATTACTGCCCAGACTGGTCAGAGTTTTTATCCTACCAACCGGTCACCAACAGAAGCATTGTCGCTGCTGATAGTCATACACTCAAAGCCCTAGGTATAGTTGATGTTCATATAGAACTCCCTAACAGCACTGGAAAGACACAAGCACTCCTCAAGGATGCAATTCATGCACCTGAAATGGCCTTTACTCTCATCTCCATTGCCAAATTAGACAAAGCTCAGTGTACGGTCACATTCAAAGGAGGCATGTGTACCATCAAAAGTCCTGCAGGCAAAACTATGGCCACCATCCCTCGTTCCGATGGTCTATACCAACTTGCCCCTGCTGAACCAATAAAAGATGTTGACTATGCAAATATTGCATCAGTCAAACTCTCTATATCTGATGCGTATCGCAAGTTAGGTCATATTGCTCATGTGGCTGTCAAACATGCTATCTTGTCTGGTCAAATTACCGGCATAGAACTAGACCCAGACTCCAAACCAGAATTCTGCAAGGCATGTGCAAAGGCCAAAGCTGCTTGATTACCTTTCTCTAAGCAATCTGCCACTCGCGCTGCTAAATATGGAGAACATGTCCACTGGGATCTATGGGGTCCAGTGTCGGTTCAAAGCCTAAATGGCAACTCGTATGTTGCCGCTCGCATTGATGATCCAACCCACGAGACTCGCATCTACTTCCAGAAAAAGAAGAGTGAAACCTTTCACTCCTACTCCCTGGAGAAGCTTACATTGAAACCCAAACAGGCACTCGTATTAAAGCATGTAGAAGCAACCGAGGGGGTGAATTCCTATCAAAGGAACTCACTGACCACCAAGACCAACGTGGCAGAGTAGGAGAACTAACTGTACATGACTCACCACCTCAGAATGGGACAGCTGAGTGAGGTATGAGAACACATACAGAACAGGCATGTGCACTGCTATTTGCATCTGGCCTCCCATGTTTTCTATGGGAAGAGGCTATGAAACATTCAGCTTGGCTTCAAAACTGTTCCCCAATCTGTTCACTAGATGGCAAAACTCCATATGAGGCCAGATATGGCAAAAAACCTCACCTCGCTGGCATACAAGAATTTGGTGTTGCTGCCTATGTCAAGAACCTCAATGCAGGCAAGCTTGATGCTCATGCACAGCTAGGATGATTTGTTGGTTATGACTTGGAATCTAAAGGCTATGGGATATACTGGCCTGTGAAACGGACTGTTACAGTTGAACGCAATGTCATTTTCAATGAAAGTGACATATTATACAGTGATTCAACTGCAACTATCCCCGGTGATGCCCTGAATGAGGGGGAGATGAATAAAATCATTTAGTCCTTACCAAACTGTGACTTACAACCCAGTAAACCGATATCCAGACCCCCATCTCCAACTTCTAAACACCTTGGCCTCGCAAAAGAACCTCCTCTGAGTCTAGATGAACCAATACAAGATCCAATGCCTAGCTGTGAGGAAGGTCTTGAATGCCATCTGAGAAAACCTAAAGGAGTGTATTGCCTTATGCATGAAGGCCTTACTGCTGCGCTAGCTCACACAACAGCGCAAAACAATGAGTGGCTTGATGACTCATGCATAGAATATGCCCTCCTGGCATCTGACACTGCTCCATCGTGTTCACTTGATGAAGCCCTATGTGGTCCTGACCGTGACCACTGGAGCAAAGCTCTTCAGTATGAAATCAGTCAACTCAAAAAGCTTGGAACCTGGGTTATAGAAGACTTACCAAAGGGTCAGACACCAATCCCATGCACTGAAGTACTCAAAGAAAAGCAAGGACCGACTGGAAAAATTGAAACTTACCAAGTCTGTATCGTCGCTGGTGGACACAAACAGGTCAAAGGAGTGAACTGCTCCGAAACATTCTCTGCCGTGGCTAAGCTGCCCCCTGTCCATATTATACTTGCCAATGCTGCTTCAAATGACTGGGAAATACACCAAGTTGATGTCAAAAGTGCTTACCTGAATGCACCACTCAAAGAAACAGTGTATATGAACATTCCAAGAGGAGCAGAAAAGCCAGGACAGCTGTTATAGCCCATACCCCCAACAAACCCATACTAACCCCCACAACCACCCGCTTCCGAGACCTTCCGACCGAAAAGGACGAAAGACCTTTTCCGTGAATCCCGTCCCCGTCACACCCGTCCGAGACACCACGACCGAGACACCATTCCCGAGTCCGCTCCCAACCGAGGACTCAATACTTTAATAACTGACGCGCAAGACTATCGCATACCTCACTCCCTTGTTCTCTCTTTATATTAACCCCTTGTACTACCTTTCTCCTTGTTTTATGACCGGCTAAAGGATAGTACAAAGAGTGTTACATGTATATAGTCTCACAGTCGACTGGACTGTTTGCTAGTACGAATATCGAATTAGTTCCCCCCCCAGTTTCCGATTCATTTCCGGTAAACTCCGCCTCCTTTCCGAAATTAGGGACAGACGATCGAGGAGGGCGCAACACATAAGTTGAAGCCAAGTCACTTCGACCTCGAACACCTCAGTGACCGGATTGAACCATTCCGCGACCTACCCTAAACTCCCGGCGCTTCCACCCCCCGTCCGTAGTCCGTCCGACTCCCGTCTCGGTCCTCGGCCCTGTCACGGACCTTCACATCGACCGGATAACCCCTTCGGAAGTGCTAGCTAAGCGCCTGACACACGGACTTAACAACAGCAAGGGAAGGTTTGTAGGCTTTTAAAAGGTCTATATGGCCTCAAACAGGCTGGAAGAGGATGGCATCAGGAACTGACTAGGGTATTTACACAAGAACTAGGATTCTGCCGCTCTGAACTCGACCACTCTGTCTTTAAATGCAAGACTAGGGATGAGAATACAATTGTGGCAGTTGCTACAGATGATATGTTACTCACCTCAGCATCAATTGCCCATGTAAACAAGCTCAAGTTTGACCTCTCGCATTATTGGGAGATCTCCGACATGGGCTAAGCGCACTGGTACCTTGGATTTGAGATCAAATGAGACCAGAGGGCACGTACCATCTCTATTAACCAACGATCCTACCTTGAAACTATCACGAACAAGTTCCGTTTGACTAATGTGAAACCGGTGATGACTCCGATGGAACCTGGTGTGTTGTTGAGTAAGGAACAAGCCCCACAGTCTGTTTGCCACATGATATGCATGCAAAACATACCTTATGCTGAAGCGATCGGCAGCATACTCTGGCCAACCATAATTTCGAGACCAGATGTTGTGTTTGCAGTGGGCACACTCGCACAGTTCATTCAAAACCCAGCCCTTATTCACTGGGAAGCATTAAAAAAGGTCATTGTCTTTCTATACACCACTAGAGACCGATGGCTTACCTTTGGAGGACGCAACCCCAATGATGTGAAAGCATTCTGTGATGCTGACTGGGCTAGCCAAGCTCACAGACACTCGATATCAGGTTTTTCATTCCATATGGGAGGTGGAGCTGTTTCCTGGAGCTGCAAGAAACAGCACATAATTGCACTGTCCAGCATGGAGGCAGAGTATATTACCCTCACACATGCAGCCAAGGAAGCGGTGTGGTTGCAGAATTTCTTAGTAGAGATCTGGGAAACTGAACAAGGACCACTCACCATCAATTGTGACAACCAAGGCGCGATAGCTCTGTCGAAGGATAACAAGTTCCATGGCCGTACAAAACACATCGAGCTCAGATATCATTACATTCGCGAGTGTGTGGCGGATGGGAAAATACTAGTGGAATACGTGCCTGGTGCTGAGAATGTGGCCGACATATGCACGAAGCCGTTGGCAAGACCGAGATTTGCAGAACTATCCTTAAAGCTTGGGTTGGCCACAAGGTAAAGGTCCGGTACATCAACGTTCCTCACACCGCTCGAGGGGGAGTGTTGAGCAAACCGACCGATGTCCAAGCTATGGTAGTCACGTGATATGTACGAGCGTCTCAGACTCTTGACCAGAGCTGAGACGTGCGTATACCTATATAGATATGATTGTAACTTTCTTTACTGATTTCACCTAGTCTGTTTGATCTAGGTAGTTATGACTATATAACAGACTCTTGACCAGAGCTGAGACTCTGTTTGATCTAGTTGCGCAATCTCAACAGCGCCAACACCGATTACAGTAATCAATAGGTGACAAAGAGGCCCTACACCACAGTGGAAACACGTGTGCTCCTCCATCTTGCTCGAATCGTCTTCCCAACCTGAGACTCCTCTCGATCGGAAGATTTGTCTTACTTTCTTTTTCTGATAAATATAGACACGAAACGGTACTGTAAATCGGCTATCAAATATCTGAAATTTTGTCGGTCTAATATTTCGCCGAATTGTGGAGGAAATGCCGAGGATAGAAACACTGAGCGCAGATACACCAAGGGCAGAAAAGGAACCATTGCAGACGTCGCCATACCATCAAGAATTCGAGCCAGCTGACGGTCTCGACGTTATCCTCATTTCATCCGACAATGTCAAATTTTGCACCAGTTCTCTTGTCCTCAGGACGGCATCTGGTCTATTCCGCACCACACTATCACTCCCACAACCTTCTCAGACTGGCCATAGCACATCCCAGAAAGAAATTCAACTTTCTGAGGATTCTCAGACTATATGTGCCATTTTGAAGATGATTTCAGGACTGGAATTACCTGCCTTTGATACATTCGACGAGCTCGAGAAGACGTTGGCAGCTGCTCACAAGTGGGAGATGCCTGGCCCCATTTCAATAATTCATCGGATGTCCCCACCTAAAGGGATATGTGCGGACCCCTTCAAATTCTATGCGGTGGCATGTGCATTTGGATGGACGGAAGGCGCAAAAGTAGCATCCGGCTTGACCCACAACATCGATATACGATCAGAATCTCTGAGGTCTATCCGTCTTCAAATGAACGCAGACGATTTTTCGAAACTCTTAGACCTTCGACAGCGACGTCGGGATGGGTTACTCAAAATTCTACAGGAAAATTGCTCGCTCTGTGGATCGCTCTATTCTGCCCATATGAAGGACGATCGATGGCCAACTTTGATACTAAAAGCCTTGAATGCTATGGAGGTCCGCCCATCCGAAGAATCATTATTAGCCCTTAAAGCGGAGTTTCCTAACCTCACACACTCCACGTGCTACAACTGCTCAAAAGGAACTAGGACTCCAGACTGTTGGGTAGAGATATTGTGGCGTTTTGGGACGCTCCCCAAGACAATGTGAAGCTCGACAAACAATACTGCATATAGAAAGTCTGCATCAACGAAGGTGCTCGGTTAGTGATGGTCACATGGATTACTATATGTATTTTACCGTGACATGTGCATTTAAATGGATGGCGTTGAGATTTGCTGATTTGGCGAGGAAAGTCTTAGCTTTCTCTTACCCCTTCCAGTCATGTGAAATATTCCAACCGCACTGCTGTGCTTTTAATACAAGGTTTATTATATGTTAAATCTAGGTGTATAGTACAGAAAAAGGTAAACAATAATGAGTGGTGTATTTTCCAAATGGTGCCATAGGAGAGTTAATGTATAGTTTGAGCACCAAAGATGCTGATGATACAGATGATGCCAGGGTATGGAGATCCAATTGTCAGGGAACAACCCCTGTGTCCTCTTTCTTTTCTTTTTACTTCTTTATATTCCCTTGAATTCCCAACTACATGACTTACTCAACCCTATCCCATTCCTCCTTCTTACTTTGCACTACTGTTGCTTCCCTTATGTTTGTGCTAGTTATGAATCCCACTAGCTCTGTGTTGTTGTAATAAGCGGGAGAGGAACAAGCATGGAGGGAGTCAGGCAGGGAGGGGACTGGTGGATATGTGGAATAAGCAGATATATGCACCAGAAAAGGAAGAAAAATGGAATTAGAGGCAAGAAACGTAGTCAGATATATAGTAATGACTCAGTTATGATTTATTATTCATTTTCACTACCAGCTACAGTACATAGTGTGTATATGGCCCTGTCAGATAGCATACAGCTGGGAAAGGGAAGACTCCAGTGGATCTACCACTGGATGGGAGTAGGATGAGGATATCAATACACGAGGAGAGGAAAACAAGTATAGAAGAAAAGATAGAGACACTCACATGAAAAGGAACAAAAATGATGAGGAAGTAGGCACATATATACAGCCTTCAATTGCTACCTGACAAAAACAGACATTGCATACAAGAAAAGCAATCTAGTGTCAGGTACTGGGAATGCCGATGATGCATGGGCCGAGTGCTATTACAATAGTGCCAACTTCACGATGCTGGCAGGAAGCGGCCAAGTCCTGCAGGCTAGTCGGAGTGGCTTGGCTTCAACGTACTCGTGTGTTGTGCCCTACTTTCCATGGGTTCCACTAATTTGGGACAAAAGAGATACCCGAGAGTGCCAAGAGTGTCAGCCTGAGTAAAGGACTTTAGACAGAAGAAGGGAGGGCAGGAAGGTGTAAACCTAGTTGATATTCAGAGTGAAGAACTATCTACATACATTTGCTACTTATATATGTTAAGAAGCGAGATGTGGAACAGGGTGGCATAAGAAATGGAGAACAATAAGGTATGCAGAGCATGTGAAGGTATTGTCCACAATGATAAAGAATAGAATAAAGAAATGTAAACAAGAATAGAACAATGAAGATAAGATAATAGAAATGTGGCCAAGAATAGGATAATAGAAAATGACTGAATATAAAACAATAGGGTCATGGCCGAGGATAAAACAATAGAAAAAATGTCCCGAGGTGAAATGGGCTGAGAAATAAAGGATAAACAGGGTGGGAATAATGGAAAATGAATGAATGAAGAGTGGATGAGGAACAGGAATGGGGAATGTGGATGATGAAGAATGTGGATGATGAATGTGTTGAGCCAAGACTGACATACCAGGTGACATGTGTGTGGCTTGGTCACTTGTGTGTTGAATTAGACTGATCATCTGGTCGGCACTGCCAAGTTACCCGATACTTGGTACATGTACTTGACAGAGGTGGAGGACTGAGGACTATGGGTAGAGGTGATCTGGTGAGAGGGAATGAGACAATTTTTCCCAGTCTATGGCACACACTCAGACCAGGGCAGCTAGGTGCTGAACTGAAAACATGAATTTTTGACTCAGGTACTTGGAGGTCAGCCCATTGGCCATCAGGTATGAGGCACAGGTTTGCATACCTTTGGCCCCAGTTGGGAGGTAAGGTATGTTGAGGAAGAGGATGTGGGCTCACTAGAAAGGAATCCCTAGGTTTTACTCTTGGGACTTCCCCCTTGGCAGGTGAGAACCCCATTCCTATGTACATAGGGTAGTAATTCAACTTAAGAATTCCCCTGTGCTAGCCCTGCATGGTTCCCCACAAGTGCTACTGTGCCTGTCCTTACACAAACCCAATGCCTTAACAAGATGATGAGATATCTATCCCAAAGAGGGGGGAAGTGTCTACCATGAACCTACACAACTGGTCTTCTCTCTCAAAGCAACATTCTTATACCTCACCATACTTCAGGCTGAAATGGTTATGGATATCAACAAACTCCATGATGATATCAGAAAGCCACTCTGATCTGATCCCACTAATTATGAATGACTTGACAACCATACCAATTGCCAGTCAATCACCCCTGACGGCCTCCCCTCCTCGACAAATACATCTATGTCCCTGATGTTGATGACATTAGACTCAGCACTTCAAATCACATTTTAATGAGCATGGTAGTGTCGCCAGATATCTGGGCTAGGTACTAACCAAGCTTGAAAATGTTCATCTAAACTTGGAATAGCCTTTCGACTTATGCAAGTTTTGAACTCGATTGACTCTGAGCGTTCATATGTTGGTCATAATTCAACAGGCATCGGGTTGTTTTTGGGCCCTAATATCCATGTGTATGTGAAGTTATTTAGCATTTAACTAAATTTTGTAATCGATAGGTGACAAGGAAGCCTGACTCGGAAGAAGCCCTAAACCACAGTGGAAACACGTGTGCTCCTCCATCTTGCTCGTATCGTCTTCCCAACCTGAGACTGCTCTGGATCGAAAGATTAGTCTTACTTTCTTGTTCTGATAAATATAAACACCAAATCGTACAGTAAACCTGCTATCAAACAGATGAAAATTTGTTGGTCTAATATTTTTCCGAATTTTAAAGGAAACACCCATGATACAAGCACTGGGCGTAGCAACACCGCGCGCAGAAACACCGAAAACAGAAAAAGAACCATTGCCGACGTCGCCATACCATCAAGAATTCGAGCCGGCTGACGGTCTCGACATTGTCCTCATTTCATCCGACAATGTCAAATTCTGCACCAGTTCTCTTGTCCTCAGAACGGCATCTGGTCTATTCCGCACCACACTATCACTCCCACAACCTTCTCAGACTGGCCATAGCATATCCCAGGAAGAAATACAACTTTCTGAGGATTCTCAGACTATATGTGCCATTCTGAAGATTATCTCAGGAATGGAATTACCTGCCCTTGATACAGTCGACGAGCTCGAGAAGATGTTGGCAGCTGCCCACAAGTGGGAAATGCCTGCTCCCATTTCGTTCATTGAACGTATGACCCCTTCCCAAGGGATATGTGCGGACCCCTTCAAATTTTATGTGGTGGCATGTGCATTTGGATGGACGGAAGGTGCAAAAGTAGCATCCGGCTTGACCCACAATATCGATATACGATCGGAATCCCTGAAGCCCATCCGCACTCAAATGAACATAGAAGATTTTTTGAAACTCCTAGACCTTCGACAGCGACGTCGGGATGGGCTAATCCAAATCCTGCAGGAAGTTAAAAGGAGGATTTGCGCTCACGGTCAGGTGTCAATGGAATTCGACTGGAAGGACAAACTGCTGCTAAAGGCCATACAAGTGATGGAAGCTCGTCCTTCCGAGGAGTCAATACTATCCCTAAGATGGCAGTTTCCGATGCGTGTCTCATGCGACCACTGTCCGTCATCAGATCCATTTGACTGTTGGCAGGAGATATTATTGCGATTTGGATCTCTTCCAAAAACAATCTGAAGATCGACCAAATTGGATCCTACGTATAGAATGTCCAACTCCTCATAATGTAGTTACTCGAAGGTCTCAAAATGAGACCACAAACTTTTCTGTTTAACGTGGTATGCCATGCAACCTCTTTGAATTCCCTGCAATTTCTGTTCGACGATGTGGCTTATTGTTGCCGTATTTCCTATACATCTACACAATACATTGGTCAGTCTAATATGCTTGCCCAAGACGTGCCTTATATTTAGCTTCGAGTCGGAATAAGAAGCTCAGTTGAGGAGTTTGGATATACACCACCCTGCAGTTGTCTGTAAAGGATAATCGGTTGAAGTGACTGTACTGGACAAAGAGAAAAATGAAGTGAACTAGTGGAGATAATCACACATAATCAGAGGAAATAAAACGTATAGCCATTTGGCGACTTGTTGGGATGATTCAAAATCTCATCTCATTTTAGATGATTTAGCATGATATACAGTGATTTATAAGATTGTCAATGAGTATATAAATTAGCACATATTTCGTATGATTTCTGATAATTCACTGCGAAGCCAAAATAAAATGTAATTGACTTCACAAGTGATCTTTAGTGACCTTTAGTGATCCTTAGTGATCTTTAGATATCACATGGCAAATTTTTGTTCTTTTTTTGTTTCAAACTGAAGCTATAAATTGAAATTTCAGCTATACTATTCTTGTGTAAAGAAATGAAATACAAATGTATTACTTCCATATAATGAATTCAGATGTTAAGCAATACTGGATGAATGTACCACATCCTTTGTGATCATAAGTTATCTATAGTGATTACTTGTGATTATTATAAATATTATGATATTACCCATGATAATAACTCATCATTCATTATATGATATATTAAAATAAATTTGGTGATATTGGGTGATCCTATATTATAAAAGGTGATCTCATATTATCATTGATATCTACCTAGTCCTAATATGTGTATCATCTAAAAATATAGCCATTAGTGCTTTTAACTTCATCTCCTCAACTAGTCAGTCAACAATCGAGCCATGGATGCTATGCCCACAGATGCCTCCCACTCTTTTGTAGAAGAAGTTCATGTGTACGCTCAGAGGAAAAACTGCGCAGATGTCATCCATTGATGAGAAGTCGTGAAACCCGACATGTTTGCCCGAGTATGCGGGATCCAAGGAGGATTCAAAATGCCATGCGAGATCAGCATAACTGTGTGGTGAGAGCACAAGGAGAGTCTCATGGCCGTTCTTGAGGTCCTCACACATGACCCATTGATCAACTGACGTCTTGTCCGGATAGACTCGGTAGGCAGGTTTTGTGCTTTCCAGCATCCATTTGGTAGGGTTTAGAATGCAGCCTCTTCAGATTTTGCGGCTTCCCTGGCGTCGACTCAAGATAGCCCCAATTGAAGAATGATATTAGATGAAACAACGCTGTTTGATGGTATGGGATGTCGACGTCAGAGGCTATTTTCTGGTTGATGTATGTTTGCAGATTCTGCTAGCGCAGGCTCCGACCCTGCAGTCCGCAACGAGAGGGCTTTAGCAGTGTGCAGCCAGGTGGGAGCCAATGCTCACAGGTGTGAATCCAGTTGTATTTTCTGGAGAACCAGACTAACGACGTTGGGCTTAGGTTGAGATTTTGATACTGATCAGGCTTTATCCATGCCTGCACAGGTCGAACGGCTTATCAAAGAGGCTATCTGGAATGAGCACATCTGTCAGCAGTTCCAGGGGTGGTAAAATTTGCCTCTTTCTTGTCCCTATAGCTTCTGACACACTGCCATGATAGCTGTCCTTTCTGGTGATTTTGACTTGATTTCTGTGATAAAATAAATTATTGTATGGTTCCTTGATTCAGATTCATTGCAGGTTTACCATTTATCTTCAAATTGGCTCCGTGTCCACTTTTTATCGTGTCCAGTAAATCTGAGAAATGAATCAGTATGCAGGGCCATGGTCTAGACAACATTCCAGATTTCATTCCAGATGCCAAGGTTGGAGGATAGATGAGACAGTGTCATTTTGCAAGGTAATCTTTGCCATTCAGTCCGTCGGAAGGGTGCTCAACTCAAAGAACTGAAACTGACCCAGGCTGTCTTGTTCTGGAGAGAGACTTGCAACTCAGGCAAAGAACAAAATGATTGTCAGAGTCTGGTCACTCCTCTCTGGAGATTGCACATCGGTAGGTATGGAAGGCATATAATACCACGGCTAGTATTTGACAGGATACAAATGATCAAACGAGAAGGTTAGTTGCTTGGTTCCATAGTTAGCATGGCGTGAAAAGACTGATTCTGTCGCTGGTGAAACCAAACACTTGCATAAGTATAATTCTCATTGGCACCTATCATGAACTTCCGGGAGAATCCATTGCTGCAATTTGTCAAATGTTTTTAAAATGAAATGAACAGAACAATCATATGGAGGCCTACTACAGGAATACAGTAAGTCTCCCTGGCCCCAAGGCATTGCGAATTAACCTCTGGCAATAGGACCATCAATTACACGGTCCACAGGCCAATATCGGTGCCACTCAGTGAGTTCCCTGACCATAAATCTGGGAATTCATTAATAAGGATATTTCTTGAATTGCCGTTTTTCTTCAATCAATCCTTTGTGTCACTCATATTCAAGTTCTGCTCTTGTGGTATGTTTCCTTTCTTCAATTAATTTCCTTGGACTTGCCACCGTTACTGCCAATGTTATTTTTAATACTAAAATCCTTTAGGATGCACCCAGTCAGATTACATTCACAGGGGGATTGGTCGGCAGTGACTCAGACTATATTCATTGGCTTTGTGAATTCTCATGATTTGGCCATGCACCAAGAAGCTTGATAAAAATATATCAATAGATGCCTATTATGAGGGAGGACTTCCACTATCCCCAAATTCCCATATATTCTTTAAAATCCAGTTTGTAAGTGTGACATGAGGCAGCATCAATCCATCTTCAGAATAGATCTTGTTCACTGGTTTCAAATGTCCTCGTCCTCTCATGCCTGTGGTATCGTCCCTGGAATACATTTACACATCTTTCGATGATGACAAAAATAGCCAAACTGACCGAGCGAACCAGCCCTTGATAGGGTATTCAAATGTCTCTCATATGACATATGCCCAGTTAGTCTGTGTTTCCTCTTGCCTATTATTCTCTTACAATGATATCCTCAGTGATGACTGGAAAGACATCCAGAAGATAATATACCAAAGACTGGGTCCGGGGTCGACCTATAAAGGAAACAATAAATATAACATTGGTATTGAGTATTCTCTGGAAATTTTTGAAATCATAGTTAAAGCGGTGTCTGCACTTCAAGGTCCTCGTTTTACTTCAGAAGTATATTTCGGTAGCCTCTCCGGAGTTCAAGAGATTTTGCCTCGGTATCAGACATGTCGTAGATACTCTAAAAAGAGACCAAAATCAAAGTCGTGATGTCTTGTTCTTCAATTGAGGTCATCGATGATGTTGCATGTTGTGAGTCTCAAGTTCAGAGCTGAGCTACGCCATTTCCCACCTCACCTTTGAGTCCGGAGGTCTTGGCCTATCCTTCGGTTCCAAGTCAAAGGTCATCACGAACTGCCAGGTATGAATGGTTGCTTGACTGGTGATCTCAGAAATCCTGATGAAATCTGATTTGACAGAAAAAGATTAAGCACTCTCATGGATGGTGAAATGGATAAACGAGCACGATTCAACTAATGAAAGTGGTGTGTACTTGAGAGTAAAATATGCTCTATCTTATTCAGTACTATCATCTAATCCCAGGAGCTTCAATTGTCTGGATAAAAGGTTTGAAGCTGCAAATACACCGATTGGGCACCTTCTTGATTATCAAAAAAATAAGTCCATCTTTTATATTGTGAAGGATTTTTCCAATGTTTGTTTCCCAAACTTGCATGGTAGACAAATAATAGATAACTGGGGGGTGCTGTAGGGGCCCACTTTAACGCTTCTTTGATCAGTGCATCGATGTATGGTCAGTGAGCATGATCAGATTGAGGGAAGCTGGTCGCTGCCTATGACACGATCTAGCTCAGTCTCTGCCGCATGCTGAACGTGGGTGTGTGTGCACATCACG
>QLPG01002876.1:0-26613 GCA_003314385.1 Gomphus sp. MG54
TTTGTTGATGATCTCACCCTTGCTTCCAAATCTCTATCTGCCATCTCCCATGTGAAGACCGAACTTGCAAAATGGTTCAAGCTACGTGACCTTGGCCCTACTTCCAGCCTACTTGGCATTGAAATCACTTGGGACCGCTCACAACGATGTCTCTGCCTCTCACAGCATCAGTATATCTCTGACATGCTTGATCGCTACAACCTTGCAGACAGTGCACCTGTCACCACACCCATAGATCCAGGTCTCAAATTGTCATCCTCCATGTCCCCTACAACTCCTGAGGAGATTGCTGAGATGAAGAACATCCCTTATGCATCCGCTGTTGGCTCCATGATGTATCTGTCAGTTGCAACTCGTCCTGACATTTCCTATGCTGTTGGAGTCTTGTGCCGGTTCAATCAGAACCCTGGCATGGCACACTGGAAAGCAGTCAAACACCTCTTTTGATATCTGAAGGGGACCATGGATTATCAGCTTGTCTATGCACCCTTACCATCAGGTGAACTGTTTGAAAGCTACACCGATGCTGACCATGCTGGGAACCCAGACAATGGCAAGTCTACCAGTGGGTATCTCCTCAAAATGGGCACAGGTGCAATCAGCTGGTCCAGCAAACTCCAAACCATAGTAGCCCTCTCCACCACTGAGGCAGAATTTGTTGCTGCTGTTCATGCTGGAAAGGAAGTGGTCTGGTTCTAGCAGTTCCTTGGTGAACTTGGGTCTACATTTGATTCACCCTCTACCCTTCGAATTGACAACCAATCTGCAATCTCTGTTGCCAAAAACCCTGAACACCATGGTTGGATGAAACACCTTGATTTGCGGTTCTTCTGGCTTCGTAATGAAGTTGCAGCTGGCATGCTCAGTCCTCTCTTCATTCCCACCACTGACATGGCTGCTGATCTACTCACCAAGCCATTGGAGTGAGTTAAAGTGGAGAGGTGTAGGAAACTGATGGGGATTGAAAAGCGTATGTGAGTATTGTAGTGGTAACTCGTCAGGGGGGGGTGTTGGGGTATGATTTTATTCCCCTGCATTGTGTTTTATTCTTGCACCTTTGTGTTTCTCTTGTGTGCTTTTCATTCCTGCATTTGCGTGCTCTGGCGCTTAAAATAAGCGCCCACAACGACGCACCATTGCACACCTTTGGGTCTTGTCTTTAGCATCCATATTGACAAGCCCCGAAGGCCATTGTTGCTCTCTGTGTGTGACAGTTAAGAGTCTCTAGACCTTCCCTGTCAACAGAAAGTATAGAACTAGAACTTGAAATCATCCCAGAACAACCCTTGAAAGCCGAGAAGGAGAAGAAAGAGAAGAAGAAGCGAGAAGAGAAGGTGGTGATGGTAGAAGAGGTGGAGAAACCTATAGAGGGAATGGCAGAGTGGGTGTTGTGGAGGATACACCAAGACACCAAGTCAGGGCAGGAAGTGTTGAGACAGTGGACACACAGTGGAAGGAAAGGAGAGGTGACATCAGAAGTAGTGGAAGCCATACAAGGGATGAGAGGAGAGGAAGGCATAGAGGCAGTCAAGGAGGAAACAGTGGATCAGATGAATCAACCAATCTTCGGTGATGATACCCACCACTGTTGAAACACTGATAGACAAAAGGGGATTCACAATTGAAGCACTTCTAGACTGTGGGGAAACAGGGTGCTATATCAATGAAGGCTTTGCAAAAGCAAAGTGTTTGCCAATGGAAAGACTCCCAAGACCACTACCCATCTATAATGTGGATGGAACCCACAATGAAGGAGGACCAATAACCCATACAGTGACCCTCAGAGTCAGGATAAAGAACCACTTGGAGGTCTTCCCTTTTGCAGTCACCAATACCAGAAAGACTGACCTCATTGTTAGCTTCAACTGGCTCCAGAAGTATAACCCAAGTGTCAACTGGAAGACAGGAGAGATGACATTTGACCAATGTCCCTTGGAATGTGGAATCTCAAGAGCAGGTGTAGAGGAGGAGGATGCAGAAGAAGAGGAGGAAGAATTAGAGGAGGGAGACCGTATATTTGTGACCTGGATATATGCAGAGGAAGAGGAAGGACATATAGCCAGGACACACTCGCAGAAGCTGACATCAGAGGCACAAAAGGAGAAGAAGAAGAGGACAGTGGAAGAAATGGTGCCAGCATACTATCTGGAAGAGTTTAGAGAGGTCTTCAAAAAGGAGGGATTTGACAATAACCTTCCAGAATGATGATGGTGGGACCATGCAGTCAAGCTAAAGCCAGGGGCTGAACCATTCTCAAGCAAGGTGTACCCACTCAGTCTGGAGGAACAGAAGCAGCTAGATGAGTTTTTGGAAGAAAATCTGAAGTCAGGGAAGATCTGACCATCCAAGTCTCCTATTGCATCGCCATTCTTCTTCATCAAAAAGAAAGATGGCAGCTTGAGGCCAGTACAGGACTACTGACGGCTGAATGCCATGACAATCAAGAACCACTATCCACTGCCACTGATTTCTGAAGTGATCCACAAACTACACCATGCACTCGTCTTCACTAAGCTGGACATTAGATGGGGATACAATAATGTCCGAGTCAAGGAAGGAGATGAATACAAAGCGGCCTTCATCACCAACCGAGGCCTTTTTGAACCACTGGTCATGTTCTTTGGATTAACCAACTCCCCTGCAACATTCCAGACGATGATGAATGACATCTTCCATGAATTGATCAATGAAGGATGCATCAGCACCTATATAGATGATATCATAATCTACTCAACAGAATTAGAAGAGCACAGAAGGACCGTCAAGCGTGTTTTGGCCCTACTACAAGAACACAATCTCTATCTCAAACCAGAGAAATGCGAGTTTGAGAAAGAGAAGGTGGAATATCTAGGATTGGTGGTGAGCGAAGGGAAGGTGGAGATGGACCCAGTCAAGGTGGAAGGAGTGAGCAGATGGCCAGTTCCCAGGATAAAGAATGAACTGCAGCAATTCTTGGGTTTTGTCAATTTCTATTGTCACTTCATCCAAGGCTTCGCAAGCATTGCCAAACCACTATATGAACTAACAGGGAATAAGCCATGGAACTGGGGAGCCAAACAGTTGATAAGCTTCCAACTCCTCAAGGCAGCAGTAATGGCAGCACCAATCCTAGCCTTTCCAACAGATGAGGACCTGTTCCGAGTGGAAGCAGACAGTTCAGACTTCACCAGTAGTGCAATCCTGTCACAAATGCAACAGGGAACCTGGAAACCGGTGGCCTACATGTCCAAAGCACTCAATGATGTGGAGAGGAATTATGATATACATGATAAGGAGATACTAGCTATCATGCGGGCATTGGCAGAGTGGAGGCACTATCTGCAGGGGACAATGCAGCCATTTGAGATATGGATGGACCACAAGAATCTAGAGTACTTTATGACGGCAAGAAAGCTGAACCGCCGTCAGGCCAGGTGGTTACTCAAATTGGTGGACTATGATTTTATCCTGAAGCATCGACCAGGTCAACTCAACAAGAAGGCTGACCTCCTCTCAAGATGGGAAGACCATAAACAGGGAGTAGAAGGAGACAACACAGGAGTTACAGTGTTGAAGCAAGAGTTCTTCTGAGCAATAAGGGGAGAGCTCAGAGGAGAGGAGGAAGAACTGATAAAAAGGATCAGAAAGGCAAAGAACATAGAAAGCAAAGTCAAAGAGAGGGTAGAGAGTGGAGAGAAGGATTGGAAGGAAGAAGAGGGGATTATAACATGGGAAGGAAGGATATACATACCAAAGAACAGGAAGCTTTGAGAGGAAATCATTCATCTACACCATGACACGCCCACTGCAGGTCACCCTGGGAGGTTCAAGACAACAGAACTCATCCTTAGGAACTACTGGTGGCCAAGGATACATGGAGATGTGAGAATGTATGTGGATGGGTGCAGTAGGTGTCAACAAACAAAGACATTTCCAGCAAAACCAAGGGGGACTCTAGCTCCAAATGCAATTCCAACAAGGATTTGGCAGTACATATCTGTGGACCTCATTACCCAATTACCACAAAGCCTGGGATATGATGCAATTATGGTAGTGGTGGATAGACTGTCCAAACAAATTAGATTGGCACCAACAAATGGAGAGATGACATCAGAAGGGATTGCAAGGATCTTCAGAGACATGGTGTGGAGAGATTTTGGACTCCCAGAGGTGGTGATTAGTGACAGGGGCTCTCAATTTATCTCGAAGTTCACAAAAGACCTATACTGGCTGCTAGGGATAAAGATGAACCCTTCAACTGCCTATCATCCCCAGACAGATGGACAAATGGAACGCATCAACCAAGAGGTGGAGCAGTATCTACGGCTGTTTGTCAACCATTGGCAGGATGACTGGGTGGAATGGTTGCCATTGGCAGAGTTCAGCTATAATGACAAGATCTAAGTGTCAACAGGGTACTCTCCATTCTACTTAAACTATGGACAACATCCAAGGAAGTCCACAGAGCCATGAAGGGTGATAGAAACAGAGGCAGCAGATGTATTTGAGAGAAGGATGAAAAAGATAAGAGAGGAGGCAGCAGCAGCACTAGAAAAGGTGGCATCAGATATAAAGAAGTATTATGACAGAGGAAGGCAAGACATACCACAATATCCAGTAGGGGACAAGGTTTACTTAGAAGGCCTTAATGTCACCACCAACTGACCCTCAAAAAGACTAGAAGACAGACATTATGGCCCATTCCCAATTGTGACAAAAGTGGGAGAATGTGCCTATAAACTACAACTACCCCCCAATTGGAAGAACATCCATCCTGTGTTTAATACTGTCCTTCTACATCCTGCCCAAACACCCACATCCTCCATACAACAAAAGCCAAAACCCCCTCCACCAGTGATGACACCAAAAGGAGTGGAATACAAAATAGAGGAAGTTCTGGACTCCAGAATGCATAGGGGAGTACTGTAGTATCTGGTGAAGTGGGTTGGATACCCAAGAGAAGAGAATTTGTGGGTGGCAGAGAAGAATATGAGGAATGCAAGACAGAAAACACAAGAGTTCCACAGGCAATTCCCAGCAGCTGCCAGGCGCATAGGCCACATCTTCCACAGACTACCCTTCTGCCCATACAAAAACCCTAGAATGCTGTAATAGTGTGTGCGCGAATGAACAGCCAGCGCAAAGCACACAGGTACAGGCGACCACCAGCACAACGATGCACAAACAAATAGAGTGCAACGGAGCATGCACGAATGAGCGGCCAGCACAACGGTGCATGCGTGAATGAGTGGCCAATGCAACAGCGTGCGCACAAAGGTGCAAGGACAGGTACGGGTGTGAGCAGCAGGTATGAGGGCAGTGCGAACAGCAGGTACAAGGGCGGTGAGAGCGGTGGATGTGAGCAGCATGGCGAGTCAGCGCAACAAGACTCATGCGAATGGCGGGTACGAGGGCGGTGTGAGCGGTGCAGTGAATCGGCACAACAAGACTTGTGAGAATGGCAGGTACGAGGGTGGTGAGAGTGGTGGGTGTGAGTGGCATGGCAAGTCGGTGCAACAAGTGCACGACAGCGAGCACAACACGTGTGTGACATGCTCAATAGGTGCGGTGGTGGATGTGGCAAGTGTGGGCGGTGCAACTCGACACAGCAGTGGAGGGCGCGGCCAGTCTGGGCGCAGCAAGTTGGCGTAGCAAGTGTGCAATGGTGAGTGCAGCACATGTGCGATGACGAATGCGACACGTGCGCAACACATGCGGTGGTGGTGGGTGTGGTGACTCAACATAATGAGTGCATGACGATCAAAGGTGTGGGTGCAGGTCAACACAACAATGTGGGAGTGAGACTGGGATATGCACAGGTACAGATGCACGCAGGCGCAATGAAGAAAATCAAATCGCCGTGCATGCTGGTGCAACAAAGAAACGACCTGTAAAAGGAAAACCAAGTCACCGCACATGCTGGCGTGATGAGGAAACAACCCATAAATGTTGCACACGCCGGCGCAACAAGAGGATGATCCATTGGCCAGCAGAGAGCTCCAGAGGGTCCAGGTCCAGAGAGGTTGAAACACATGCCGGCACAACAAGAAAACTAACTAATCCATTGGGCGACCCCTGCCTTACCTTCTTCTCGCAAAAAGGATGCCCCACCAATCATGCATGCCAGCACAATGGCTAGGATGAGTGCAGGGGTCGTTTACCTTCTTCTCACCACCTCTATTGGACGAGACCGCGGGTGGGAGGGATACAAGTGACACAAGTGCTTATGCCAAACAAGTGCAAGCTCTTCCAACCCGGCACTTTGGATCACCCAGTAGACAGGCAACAGTCAATGCATGCATCATCAATGAGGACATTGACCTCAAAAGGGGGGGTAATGTCATGATTTCTCCACTCCTCCCTCTATTACTTGTTATTGGACTCCACTACTCTGCCAGACCATATGTACAGTTCTTAGGTAATTAGTTAAAGCTCAGTCTTGAGCTGGTCAATACACCGACAAGTATCATTGCTCATTTCCCTCTTCCGCTCTCCAGTATTGAAGCTCTTGTTGTTGCTGACATGTACCTACTAACCAAGATTTGTTTGGTACACTCCTGACCATGCCAACTGAGATACATGCCAAACGAGTATTATAGCTGCCAGTTGCCATTATTATGCATCAACCACAGCTATCAGCTGCACCTTCAGCAGTCACTGGCAATACCAGTGCCCCAGTTCTACATCTGACTGATACAGGGAGCAATGCCTGATATGAGCAGAGTGCCCTAGCAATGGTACATATATAGTCATAGTTAGTGGGTGAAGGGCTCCCTAGAGTTTTCTCCTTGGATCCCCCTTTGCCAGGTATGCTAGTCACTGTGTACATAGGTCCTGTACTAAATCCTTTGGATCCCCCTTCACCAGTGCACTGCCCAAGGGTAGAATGCCTGCTTAGGTTACCCTTCCAGTTACCAAGGCAAGCCTGTGGTGCCAATCCTGAAAAATCTATCAACATGGTGTGTGGGCTGTACTGTATGTGAATGAGACAATGTAGCTGGAAGGAGGTGTGAGGTTCAAAAAACAAACTGAAAGGTACAAGCCTACTAGTAACCACTATCATGATACCTTGTACCCAACATTTAACAAGACTTCCGTATGGCAATTCTATGTATTGGTCTACTTGTCATTGTGGAAACTCTTCACCGCATCAGAATGGATATACAGAAGACATTTCCTATTTTATTTTATTTTAGGAAAAGGTATGGGCCTATTTGTAAATAATTGAATTGTTGTCGATCTCACAATTTTCTATGAGTGTCATGTGCAGTTCGGTGCAAGGCCCAAAGCCACCCAAATTCCTGTACGAACTTGGAGGTGTCTCATCCTATTCGCCAAGAAAATACATTCCTTCTTGTATTCCTAGAACTCAAGTTGACACTCATTCTAATGGTAATCGTCCAAGTTTGCTTGACTGCCAATGACTTGTCTCACATCATTCAAAGTGATGTATGGTCATGGCTCATGGGTGAACGAAATTTGAGCAGGAGCCTGGTAGTTATCCTAATTCATTTTCTTAGGAAGTACCAAGAGCTTGATGGTAAAAATAAAGCAAAATCCTACTAGATGCTCGCCACTTTGCATTCTTTTCTATCAAGAAAATATACATTATATCACAGTGTGATGAGATATTTGGGTTAGCAGTAGTCAAATCTTAAGCTTGAAAAAGATTCCTCGGAGCTTGGAATAAACTTTTGTCTTAAGCTTTAAACTGTGCTCATATGTTAGTCATGATTCATGAACATCAGCTTGTTTGGGAGGCCCTAATATCAAGGCATATATGGAATTATTTACCATTTGACCCAATTATTGTGAAAGTGCTTGATAAATCTCCATTGTATATCAGAAACCGTGTGGAACTATTGTTTTGCTCTCTCTTCATTGTATGCTTTTTCCCATTATTGTATTCCTATTTTTTCCAAACAATAAGTATGCTACAGTATAAGTAAGGTAGTGGACAAACGGTTTCCACTAAGGTCACGTGACTCAAATGTCACATCCACCATTTTGCACTAGGATCTGGCAACATTGACAAAAAAATGATTCTGAGACCACAGATCAATGGCATAGAACTATATGTACATACTTTTGGTTTTAATTTTTGAAAAAAATCACCATTGTAAATGTAGTATATTAAAACTTTCAAACATCTTCCCAAAATTCATAATCACAGTTTTAAGCACTCTGACACTGTCAAAAAAATTTGGGGCACAAAATTTTTGTGCTGACACAATCACCTATATAAGGAAATATTCCATATATAGAAGGACATTCCCATGGATAAGGTAGAGGACATATTCTGCTAAGGTCACGTGACTCAAGTGTCATATCCATCATTTTGCACAAGGGTCTGGCAACATGCCAGATACTATTTTAGCTAAGTTGGACAAGAGAGCTGATATTATATAGTGTAGCTCAATCATTGTTTCCAAAACAAATTGCCATCCTCTGTAGCAGAATACATTTTTTTTCAACAATGAAAATTTTTGTGCCTGTGACCGTGACCATCACATCACATGACCTTAGTAGAAACTGTTTGTCTGCTACCTTAGAATACGCTTGTACAATGATCCTTCAGACTATTTATTGAAGTCATCTTTGTTAAGAATTGCGAGTTATAATTAGGCCTGTCAGATTTATGGTTGGGTGGAGGTTTCCAAAACAAACATGTCACGAGTGTCTCATCTTCTTTCCCAGAAGCTGAGATGTGAGTATTGACAGCATGTCTTTGTGTTAAAGCATTTACTGATTAGAAATGTAGAATCTTGTCATTAGGTAGTAACTGTTTAATATGATCTTCTTTCCCAGAAGCTGAGACAATCTTGTCATTAGTTCTAGTTGCGCAAATCTTAACAGGTTATCTAGCCCCGGATATTGAAAACCACAATGTCTAGCCTATCACTCAACTCCACCTCTGAATCTACAAATCTTGCTGTCCCCAAGCTCTATGATGATAGAAGCAACTGGTCGGACTACGAACCACGTATCCAAAAGGCAATGGGATCAAAGGGGTTATGGAGGCATGTTGAAGGCAAAGTGCTTGCACCAAAACCATATTCATTGGTAAACAACATACCCATGCTATCTGATGGGAAGACACCAGCTACGGAGGAGCAAATTGAGGCAAGAGAAATGAAGATCATTGATTTTGACAAACATGAATATTATGCTCAACACATTATCCCATCAACAACCTCGACATGTCTTGGTGTGAAAATCAAAAACATAGACTCTGCAAAAAAAATGTGGGATGCAGTAAAAGCTGATGCCACCACCAAGAGCATGCTTTACCTCCTAGATGCAGAAGACTAACTTGTGAGTATGAAGCTTGGTGATAACAAAGATCCAAAAACCCACCTTGTAGAACTCAAACAACACTTCCAACTCATGTCACAACACTATGACAACCTTATAAAGATGGGATCTACTCTATCCAGTTCACAATACAACACCATTATCATGTCATCGCTACTACAATCATATCAACCCACCCTCCAAACCATCACTGCAGCAGAATGAACCAATGCCATATTAGGGACATCATCAAAAAAAATAGAAGCCGATGACCTGATTGATTTCATCATCGAAGAAGCACAGCACCAAGCTATCAATGATGACCAAGCCAAGAATACTGAATCAGTTCTAGCGGCTTATAGAAAGAGACACCAAAAAGGTCGTGACCATGAGGGTGGAAAACATGAAAAGTTGGCATCAGGACTGATCTGTGAAAACTGTAATAAGCCAAACCACACCAAAGAGAACTGCTGGTCGAAAGGGGGAGGCAAAGAAGGTTAGGGACCAAGATGGAACACATCCACAAGCAAAAAAAGGAAGGATGAATCAGCGATTGTTGCAGATGACAAAGATGAAGAATTCTTTGCATCCACCTGCACATCTAACTATACACTGGTCGCTGATGCCCTTCAACTCCCAAAACCTCATCTTGGTGCTTGTGTTGACAGTGGGGCAAGCCAACACTACTGTCCTGACCACCACAGGATTCAAAAACTATCGACCCATTGAAGGCAGACATATTACTACTGCAGATGGTCATACTCTTAAAGCCATTGGACTGGGTGATGTGCATATTGAACTGCTAAATAGATCAAAGCAAACAAAGGGTATATTAAAGAACGCGGTTCATGCACCAGATATGGCCTTTACTCTAATCTCTATCAGCCGCCTTGACAAAGCCAACTGCGCAGTCATATTCAATAAAGGCATGTGCACAATCAAAAACCCATCCGGTCATATTATGGCTACTATTCCTCACTCTGATAGCTTATACCATCTTGGCACTGAAAAATCCCAGAGTGGTCAAGCAAATGTTGCATCAATGAAGCATCAATGAAGCACATCATAAATTTGGTCATATTACTCATGTAGCTATATGATATGCAGTAACACAAAACTTGATCGCTGGTATTGATCTCGACCTTGACTCTAAACCAGAATTCTGTGAGCCATGTGTTAAAGCTAAGTCAGCCAGGCAACCATTTCTAAAAGAGTCATAGACTTGGGCCACCAAATATGGCAAGCGAGTCCACTGGGACTTGTGGGGACCAGCATCAGTAAAAAGCCTTAATGGCAATTACTATGTCGCAGCCCGTATTGATGATGCTACTCGTGAAAACAAACTCTATTTCCAAGAAAAGAAAAATGAGACCTACAACTCTTACAAATGGGATGAAGCATTTATTGAAACCCAAACTGGTAATCGCATAAAGTTTTCACGCTCTGACCAAGGAGGAGAATTCCTATCAAAGGAGTTAACTCAACATCAGGACAACAAGGGAACTGTCCAAGAGCATACAGTCCATGATTCCCCGCAACAAAATGACACCTCTGAGTGTGGAATGCATACCCGAGCAGAACGTGCCCGAGCACTTCTACTTATATCTGCCTTACCTCAGTTTCTATGGGAAGAGGAAATGAAACATGCTACATGGCTCCAAAATAGAACCCCAGCACGTGTACTCAATGGAAAAACACCTTATGAATCAATAAACAATAAGAAGCCACACCTTGCTGGTATCCATGAATTTGGTGTTGCAGCATATGTCAAAGACCTCAAGGCTGGAAAACTTGATGCTCGTGCTCAAGTAGGACACTTTGTTGGCTATGATTCAGAGTCCAAGGGGTACCATATATACTGGCCGCATAAGAGATCAGTAACAGTTGAACATAATGTCATCTTCAACGATGACGATGTACTAACCACCAACAACGTTACTATTATTCATGGTGATTCTCTGGCTGAGGGGGAGAGGGACAAGATCATCCAGAGCCACTCTAAAAATCCCAACTCAGAACTCTCAAATGTCATTCAACCTGTGCTTGAAGCTGAAGAATATCACGCACCAGATAATAATAAACCAACTTCTAACATCCTTGCATCTAATCAGCAACCAGAAGATGAATTAGAGGAAACAACTGCACAAGAAGACCCATCTCCACTACCTAGGTCAAGGCCATCGTGTCCAAAAGAAGCCACCCAGGACATATAGATGTATGGCAGAAGGAGAACCACTCCTCACTGCAAACCTTGTCCATTTTGACTCAAAAGAAAATGAACAAACCGGCGAATTCCCAGAAGATCTCATTGATATAGAAGATGACTTACCACCAGATTTTGCACTACTTGGAGCTATGGGAACCGAACCCCAATCACTTTATGAGGCTCTCCATGGCCCTAATGCAAAGGAATGGCAAGCCGCATTTGACTATGAAATCGGCCAACTTAACAAGCTAAACACATGGACCATTGAAGACGTACCTAAAGGACATTTTACAATCCCATGCAATGAGGTCTTGAAGGAGAAACGAGGACCAACGGGAGACATTGAATCTTATCGAGTCCGAATAGTTGCAGGTGGCCACAAGCAGATTGAAGGTGTCAACTACACCGAAACCTTTTCTGCCACTGCCAAAATGCCCTCTGTCCGTGTTGTCCTAGGCAATGCAGCTGCTCAGGACTGGAAAGTCCACCAGGTTGACATAAAGAGTGCTTACCTTAATGCACCCCTCAAAGAGACAATATATATGAAGCCACCCCGAGGATTGCTGAAACTGTCAAGCGTCGGGTACTGACGGACTTTGGTACTGCCGAGGGGTGTTGTCGAAAGGTCGGGCGGACTATGGCCAAGTCCTGCAGGCCAGGAGTAGTGGCGTTGGCTTCAATGTACTCGTGCATTGCACCCTACTTGCCGTGCGTGCCACTGCATTTGCAACAGACAGATACTCGGGGGGATGCTGAGGATGCTGGCCCGGGTCGAGGACTTAACAGAAGAGAAGAAGGTAGAAGGGCCTAAGCCTAGTCGATACCCAGAATGAGGAAGTATGTACATCTATGTCCTACTTATATAGGTTAAGAAGTGACATGTGGAATAAGGAATGTGGGACAACAAGATATGCAGAGCATGTGGTTATTGTCCACAACGAATAAAATTAGAATAAGGAATGCAAAGCGGGGATAGAACAATAAAGGACAGGATAATAGAATCGTGACTTGAGATGGGACAATAAGGAGTGGCCGAGTATAAAACAATGGGGGCATATCCGAGGATAATACAAGGACAGGAGTCCCGAGGTGAAACGGACCAAGGAGTGTGGATGGCAGTTGTGCCGAGCCAGGACCGGCGCACCAAGTGTTATGCATGCAACACGGGCACTTAGTCGTGGATATAGGATGATTGCTTGGTCGGCACTGCCGGTGGATGGGTCTCGGTACGTGGACTTGACAGAAACCAGGCGAAGAAGGCAAAGCTTGCCACTTACTCAAAGGGCTCTACAGGCTGAAACAAGCAGGTAGAGGATGGCATCAAGAGATGACAAGAGTATTTGTCGAGTTGGGGTTCAAACGCTCAGCTGTTGACCACTCCATATTCTACAAGAAATCTGAAAAGGAATACACCGTTGTAGTTGTGGCAACTGACGACATGGCAGTTACCTCCAAACGCACTGAAGATGTGCCCAAGTTCAAGTCTGAGATCAGACAACATTGGGACATCATGGATATGGGGGAGATACATTGGTTCCTGGGATTCCAAATCAAACATGACCATGTTGCTCGAACAATATCAATCAATCAGCAGGCATATATTGAAGCTGTAGTTGACAAGTACAAACTTACAAGCACAAAGCCTATAACAACTCCAATGGAACCAGGAGCACAATTCACGAGAGAACAAGGACCAGCCACCCCAAACTAAGAAATGCGGATGCGAGGGGTGCCATATGCTGGAGCAATTGGCAGTGTGTTGTGGGCTGCAGTTGTATCGTGACCGGATATTGCATATGCAGTGGGTGTACTCTCACAGTTCATTCAAAACCCTGGACAAGCGCAATGGGAGGCACTCAAACGAGTCATCATATATCTTGGGAGCACAAAGAAATTATGGCTTACTTTTGGAGGGCAGTCATCCAGTATGGTTGAAGGCTATTGTGATGCTGATTGGGCAAGCCAAAAACACAGGCATTCCATATCAGGATACTCCTTCATATTAGGAACTGGCGCTGTGTCTTGGAGCTCGAAAAAACAATACGTGATTGCGCTGTCAAGTACCGAGGCGGAATATATCGCACAGACACATGGAGCTAAGGAAGCTCTGTGGTTACAGTCATTCCTACAAGAAATACTAGGAACTCACATTGGACCGATTAATGTCAAGTGCGATAACCAAGGGGCAATTGCGCTAGCGAAGGACAGCAAGTTTCATGGAAGATCCAAGCACATTGATATCTGGTACCATTTCATCCGCGAAGCAGTAGAAGACTCGAAGATATGCCTCAAATACGTTCCAACGGACGAGAATGTGGCTGATATCTTCACGAAGCCTCTTGCAAAGCCTAAATTTCGGCGACATGTCGAACTCCTAGGGCTACGGATGATTGGAAAAGACTAAAGCGAAGAACATTGACTACCAACTCTTCGTACATGAGGTGCACATTTTGTGAAAGCGGCCTAATTTCACTAGAGGGGGAGTGTTGAGAATTGCGAGTTATAATTAGGCCTGTCATATTTACGGTTGGGCGGAGGTTTCCGAAACGAACACGTCACGAGCGTCTCATCTTCTTTCCCAGAAGCTGAGACGTGAGTATTGACAGTATGTCTTTGTGTTAAAGCATTTACTGATTAGAAATGTAGAATCTTGTCATTAGGTAGTAACTGTTTAATATGATCTTCTTTCCCAGAAGCTGAGACAATCTTGTCATTAGTTCCAGTTGCGCAAATCTTAACAGTCTTAGGTATTTGTTACTACTTACTAATACAGACTATTTACTGAAGTCGTCTTAGCCAGAGCGTTAGTCTCAGATCGCTGCGCCAATACCGATTACAGTAATCAATAGGTGACAAAGAAGCCTTACACCACAGTGGAAACACGTGTGCTCCTCCATCTTGCTCGAATCGTCTTCCCAACCTGAGACTCCTCTCGATCGGAAGATTTGTCTTACTTTCTTGTTCTGATAAATATAGACACGAAATGGTACTGTAAATCGGCTATCAAATATCTGAAATTTTGTCGGTCTAATATTTCGCCGAATTGTGAAGGAAATGCCGAGGATAGAAACACTGAGCGCAGATACACTGAGGGCAGAAAAGGAACCATTGCAGACGTCGCCATACCATCAAGAATTCGAGCCAGCTGACGGTCTCGACGTTGTCCTCATTTCATCCGACAATGTCAAATTCTGCACCAGTTCTCTTGTCCTCGGGACGACATCTGGTCTATTCCGCACCACACTATCACTCCCACAACCTTCTCATAGCACATCCCAGAAAGAAATACAACTTTCTGAGGATTCTCAGACTATACGTGCCATTTTGAAGATGATCTCAGGACTGGAATTACCTGCCTTTGATACATTCGACGAGCTCGAAAAGACGTTGGCAGCTGCCCACAAGTGGGAAATGCCTGGCCCCATTTCAATCATTCATCGGATCTCCCCACCTCAAGGGATATGTGCGGACCCCTTCAAATTCTATGCGGTGGCATGTGCATTTGGATGGACGGAAGGCGCAAAAGTAGCATCCGGCTTGACCCACAACATCGATATACGATCAGAATCTCTGAGGTCTATCCGTCTTCAAATGAACGCAGACGATTTTTCGAAACTCTTAGACCTTCGACAGCGACGTCGGGATGGGTTACTCAAAATTCTACAGGAAAATTGCTCGCTCTGTGGATCGCTCTATTCTGCCCATATGAAGGGCGGTCCATGGCCAACTTTGATACTAAAAGCCTTGAATGCTATGGAGGTCCGCCCATCCGAAGAATCATTATTAGCCCTTAAAGCGGAGTTTCCCAACCTAACACACCCCACGTGCTACCACTGCTCAAGAGAACCTGAGCCTTCAGACTGTTGGGCAGAGATAATGTGGCGTTTTGGGACGCTCCCCAAGACAATGTGAAGCTCGACAAACAATACTGCATATAGAAAGTCTGCATCAACGAAGGTGCTCGGTTAGTGATGGTCACATGGGTTACTATATGTATTTTACCGTGGCATGTGCATTTGAATGGATGGCGTTGATATTTGCTGATTTGGCGAGGAAATTCTTAGCTTTCTCTTACCCCTTCCAGTGATGTGATATATTCCAACCACACTGCTGACCTTTTAATACAAGGTTTATTATATGCTAAATCTAGGTGTATAGTACAGAAAAAAATAAACAATAATGAGTGGTGTATTTTCCAAATGGTGCCATAGGAGAGCTAATGTATAGTTTGAGAACCAAAGATGCTGATGATACAGATGATGCCAGGGTATGGAGATGCAATTGTCAGGGAACATCCCCTTTGTCCTCTTTCTTTTCTTTTTACTTCTTTATATTCCCTTGAATTCCTGACATGACTTACTCCTCCCTATCCTATTCCTCCTTCTTACTTTGCACTACTGTTGCATCCCTTATGTTTGTGCTGGTTAAGAATCCCACTAGCTCTGTCTTGTTGTACTAAACAGGAGAGGAACAAGCATGGAGGGAGTCAGTGACTCAGGCAAGGAGAGGACTGGTGGATATGGGGAATAAGCAGATATATGCACCAGAAAAGGAAGAAAAATGGAATTAGATTCAAGAAAAGTAGTCAGACATATAGCAATAACTCAGTGATGATTTATTATTCATTTTCACTACCAGCAGTTATTTATAAGATTGTCAATGATTATATAAATTAGCATATATTTCATATGATTTCTGATAATTCACTGCCAAAGTCAAAATAAAACCTAATTGACTTCACAAGTGATCTTTAGTGATCTTGAGTGATCCTTAGTGATCCTTAGATATCACATGGCAAATTTTTGTTCTCTATTTGTTTCAAACTGAAGATACAAATTGAAATTTCAGCTATACTAGTCTTGTATAAAGAAAATGAAATAAAAATATATTACTTCCATATAATTAATTCAGATGTTAAGCAATACTGGATGAATGTACCACATCCTTTAAGTTATCTATAGTGATTACTTGTGATTATTGTAAATATTATGATATTACCCATTATAATAACTCATCATTCATTATAATGATATATTAAAATAAAAATTTGCTGATATTGGGTGATCCTATATTATAAAAGGTGATTTCATATGATCATTGATATCTACCTAGTCCTAATATCTGTATTATGTAGAAATATAGCCACTAGCGCTTTTAACTTCATCTCCTCAACTAGTCAGTCAAAAATCGAGCCATGGATGCTATGCCCACGGATAGCTCCCACTCTTTTGTAGAAGAAGTTCATGTGTATGCTGAGAGGAAAAACTGCACAGATGTCATCCATTGATAAGAAGTCGTGAAACCCACCATGTTTGCCCAAGTTTGTGGGATCCAAGGAGGATTCAAAATGCCATGTGAGATCAGCATAACTGTGTGGTCAGAGCACAAGGAGAGTCTCATGGCTGTTCTTGAAGCCCTCATATATGACCCATCGATCAACTGACGTCTTGTCTGGATAGAGTCGGTAAGAGCAGGTTTTGTGCTCTGCAGCATCCATTTGGTAGCTGAGGTTTAGCATACAGCCTCTTCAGATGTTACAGCTTCCCTGGGGTTCACTCAAGACAACCCCAATTGAAGAATGGTATTAGATGAAAGAACACTGTTTGATGGTATGGGATGTCAACATCAGAGGCTATTTTCTTGTTGATGTATGTTTGCAGATTCTGCTAGCACAGGCTTGGACCCTGCAGTCTGCAACGAGAAGGCTTTAGCAGTGTGCAACTGGGTGGAAGCCAATGCTCACAGGTGTGAATCCAGTTGTATTTTCTGGAGAACCAGACTAACAATGTTATGCTTAGGTTGAGATTTTGATACTGATTGTCAGGAGCCGGATTCTGACGGACTTTGGTACTGCCGAAGGGTGTTGTCGAAAAGGTCGGGCGGACTATGGCCAAGTCCTGCAGGCCAAGAGTAGTGGCGTTGGCTTCAACGTACTCGTGCGTTGCGCCCTACTTGCCATGCGTGCCACTGTATTTGCAACAGACAGATACTCAGGGGGATGCTGAAGATGCCGGCCTGAGTCGAGGACTTAACAGAGAGGAAGAAGGTAGAAGGGCCTAAGCCTAGTCGATACCCAGAATGAGGAAGTATGTACATGCATGTCCTACTTATATAGGTTAAGAAGTGACATGTGGAATAAGGAATGTGGGACAACAAGGTATGCAGAGCAATGTGGTTATTGTCCACAACAAACAAAATTAGAACAAGGAATGCAAAGCGGGGATAGAACAATAAAGGACAGTATAATAGGATCGTGATTCGAGATGAGACAATAGGGAGTGGCCGAGTATAAAACAATGACTGTAACCGAGGATAACACAAGGGGTAGGAGGTACTGAGGTGGGGCAGATCAAGAAACGGACGAATAGTATGACGGATGTGCCGAACCGAGATCATGGTATCAAGTGACGTGCACGCGGCGTGGACATTTGTTCGTGGATGGCGGATGTACGGAACCGAGACCGGTGTATCACGCGTTATGCATGCTGCGTGGATGCTTGTACATGGATGTAGGATGGTTGTTTGGTCGGCACTGGCGAATAATGGGACCTCGGTACATGTACTTGACACTGATCAGCCTTTTTCCATGCCTTCACAGGTCGAATGGCTTGTTAAAGAGGTGTCAGCAACAACAAGAGCTTCAATACTTGGGAGCAGAAGAGGGATTTGAGCAATGATACTTGTCGGTGTATTGACCAGCTCAATACTGAGCTTTAACTAATTACCTAAGAACTGTACATATAGTCTGGCAGAGTAGCGGAGTCCAATAACAAGCAATAGATAGAGGAGTAGAGAAATCATGACATTACCCCCCCTTTTAAGGTCAATGTCCTCATTGCCCATTGCCTATTTACTGGGTGATCCAATGTACCGGGTTGGAGTTTGTGTTTTTTTGGTATAAGCACCTGTTTCGTTCATTTGTTGCCCCTCCCACCTCTGAAAGAGGTGGTGAGAAGAAGGTAATCGACCCCTGCACTCATCCTAGCCATTGTGCTGGCATGCATGATTGGTGGGGCATCCTCTTTACGAGAAGAAGGGAAGGCAGGGGTCACAGACTTGTTAGTTAGTCTTCCCATTGCACCAGTGTGTGTTCAACTTCCCTGGATCAAGACCCTCTGGAGCTCTCTGCTAGCCATGGATCCTTTTCTTGTTGCACCGGCGTGTGCAACAATCACAAGTTGTTTCTTCGTCGCGCCAGCATGCGTGGCAACTCTTTTTTTTTTATAGGTCATTTCGTCGTTGTGCTAGCATGCGTGGTGACTTAGTCTTTTTGTTGCACCTGTATGGGTTTGCACCTGCACACCTGTTGTGCCCACCGTTATGCTCTATCTGTCGCGCCCGCCATTGCGTACCGGTGCACCGCCCTCGCACCTGCACCTACACCTGCACCCACCACCCTCGCACCTGCACCTGTCCCTGCACCTGCACCCCTATGCATATATCTAGCTAGTCGCCACCCCCCCTTTTAGGTAGATATTCCATTGTCTACTAAAGGTGTCGGCCTTTAGCCGAGAAGAACGGAGAAGGGTCGTAAGGGCATATAATGTGCATATATGGAGTGAATGAACAAGAACAGATGGGGATGGATGGAAGAGACCTTGGCTGAATGTGCCAAGTGACGATGCTGACCGAGAGGTCCCAGCCAAAAACTTGCAGCCATTCTGGTATACAAGTGTGCACAAGGCAGTTGCATTGACTAGGGCTATTGGCAGAGCTTCCAGTGATGGAACAGGATCCTGGGTGAGGCTTTTGGAACAGTGGCAAGAGCCAACTGGACTGAGGCCATCAGAATGCACCTAAAAGTGTTAGTGGTTTGACAGAATGTAATACTGCCAAATACCCTGTTAATCAACAGATTATAGCGGGTGAGCGAGTTGTGACTGAATATTGCCGACCGACAGATCTAGTGACATGACAGACGGACGGTTGGACTAAAGTTGTCCAGACAGAAAATCTAGTGAACATGTCTATGCGGTTAGCAAGCAGTACTAGATTGAGAAGGGTTCGAAAAGGGATCATAATCATAAGGGAATTTCCAAATAGTCTGTGAGCTGATGCTGATTGATCAAGCATGCCAGACAGAGTGCCAAGGGTGGGGCATTGCCTCCCGATTGGCAGGAAAGACTGAAATTCTTCTGAACTGGATGGTTTCCAAATCTATACTGGTATTGGGTCGAGGATGCTGGGACCTTTCCAAGAGTAAGATGATCTGATGAAGCTATGAGCAGATCCTGATTCAAAGCAGTTAGAAAGGGTTACCGGGGAACCCGGTTCCGAATAAGAAAATAGAAAGATCAGTAAAAAGGTGTCTTGTGAGACCATATTTGTAAGAGGTGAAGGCATGGAAAGTAGTGTGAATCTGGGTATACTATCAGGCCTTGGGAACTGTCAAGCTTTGGGAATGCTGAGATGTTGGACGGGAATGGCCAAGTCCTACAGGCCGGGAGTAGTGGCTTTGGCTTCAACATACTTGTGCGTTGTGCCCTACTCTTCCGTGCGTGCCACTGATTTGCAACAGACAGGGTACTCGGGAGGATGCCAATGATGCTGGCCCAAGTAGAGGACTTAACAGAGGAGGAGAAGGTAGAAGGGCCTAAGCCTAGTCGATACCCAGAATGAGGAAATATGTACATGCATGCCCTACTTATATAGGTTTAAGGAGCCACATGTGGAATAAGGAATGTGAGACAACAAGGTATGCAGAGCATGTGGTTATTGTCCACAATGAGTAAAATTAGAATGAAGGAATGCAAACAGAAATAGAACAATAAAAGATAGGATAATAGAAATGTGACAAAGGATAGGACAATAGGTGGTGCCCGACTATAAAACAATAGGGCCATGGCCGAGGATAATACAAGGACAGGAAGTCCTGAGGTGGGGCAGATTGAGGAATGAGGAACGAGGAGTAGGTGTGGAGGGATTAATGGATGGTGAGTAGAGTACGTGAGGGGTGAGGACAAGGAGTGTGGGTGGTGGATGTGCCAAGCCAAGACTGGCGTACCAAGTGATATGCATGCGGCATGGAAACTGGGACTTAGACATAGGATGACTGCTCAGTCAGCACTGCCGAATTAATGGGTCTCAGTATGTGTACTTGACACAAGCTGATGTAAGTGAGGTTGGTGCTGAACTTGGATTACATCAGCCACAAAATATTTTAAATAAGATTCTGATTTTTTAAAATATGAAACTATATTGATTTTGAGTACAGTCACATGACCAGGGTGTGGCGGGGCTTAGATAATAATTTTGCTTACAAAGTGCTGACTAAAAACCTGCATCAAACCCACCTGTGGGTATGGGTTTGGGCTGGGTTGGCAATCCTGACCCTGACCCTTACCCATGCTACCGGTACCCGCTACCCACATGGGTTTCCAATACCCATGCCAATCACTACTAACAAGGGAGATCTCCTAAGAGGAAAACTTAGGATCCCTTGCCGGTAAGCCAGTGACCTATATACCCTTTGCCTATATCTAGCTTCCTCGGCATACCTTACCTCTCAATTAGGCCCAAATGTATATAGACCCTAATGCCCACAGGTTGAACTCCTGGTACATGAGCCAATGTTCCAGGTACTTGGTTTCCTACCTCTCAGGACCAAGTTATCTTAGTTCTGTCTTAGGAATCAGTTTGAGATCAGTTTGGGATCAGTTTGGGTTCTGAAATGGGTCATCCCCTGACATAGGCCCTCTGAATAGTATGTTATATTATTTCTTGCTTTTCAGCTCTCTTTTTTGAATGGCACATAGCAGATATTATATTATATATTTGCCCAAATTCTCACACTAGAAATCTCAAATTTTTCTCTACTCTCAAGTATTATTTTAGATATCATTTTGACATATCTGTTTTTTTTGTTTGTTTGTCCTTTGAATTTTAGACTCAATATCTCAATCATTTCTAGAGTAAAACATAATCTGGTTCCTGGGAATATAAGAGAAGGTATATATATAAGAATCCTAGGACCCGGAATTCTCAAAAGAAGCTTTGTAGTATCATACTAGCGTGATGAAAATGGAGAAGGCTTTGGCTTATACTGTATAAAGGATGACAGGTCTTATTGCTACTTATAACCCTATACAAGTCTCTTACGATCACAAAGGGACCTTAATTGAAGTTTCACTTGTATATTTTACTTCATTACCACATATTTCCCAATCTAGCTATATCATTTGTCACCAACCATGGTGTGCACCTAGTTAGTAAATCATAACAAAATAGTGATGGAAAATTAACCAGAAGTGCCGGGGTGAATTTGGATCAATACCGACGACCCCAACTGAAACCATTAGGACTAACCTTGAGTTTATAGTTCAAGTTACTCATCACTTACCCAGGGAAACTTATTCTGAGTTACTGGTTCTCAAAACGGATATTACTATGTATTGTACCATATTAGCCTTTCAGTAGAATTTCCAAGGATATGTTGGCGGAAAGGTGACACTGGTTTAAATTCAAGTTTCGAGAGAAGACTGGACTATTCCAAACCACCATTTTACCATCTCCTGTTCTGGGGCATTTGGGCTCAATTTTTTGAAATCCACACGTCCTATGAATTTCTGTCGAGAGAGCAACAAAGGCATCCAGAATCGGTCGTCTGGCCACATTCGCTCGAATGGGATCGGGGACAATTTTTCATCCTGAACCATAGAACTGGCACAATACTCGGAAGGAATAGAAAACCACTCAGGACGCATTTCGTCAGTCCTGTTCGAGTCGGAGATCTGTCAATTTTGTTTCATTTACCGTACCGGAGATTACATACTCTTGTGGATCTCCTTGAAAGAAGTCCGATGAAAAAAATTCTATTTGATGCGCGTATAGATATCCTTCTGAGTAGAATAGCAAGGTTCCGCAAAAAGTGAGTTCTGCATCAATGCAAGCTTCTTCCTGTATATTAATCCGGTCATCAATATTTTTAGTGGGGAAGTCAAATAATGTAGACCTTGAGTTCTCGAACTGCTGCTTCAAGAGACGTTTCTCCGGGTTCTACTTTTCCACCAAATCCGTTATATCTGTTAATATCAGTGAACTGTAATATATACGATTTGCAGTAACTCAAACATACAAGCCCATCCCGAAACCTCGTTTCTTGAACCCTAGTAACATCTATTGCCCAAAGATTTCGCAATTACTGGTCTTATACATACTTTTAGCATCGATATTCAATGACCACTGTACCTTGCCAGTCTTCTCGTTCCACACGAACACATTGGTAAATAGCTTGGTATGCTCAAAGGGAAGCCAGTCGTCACAGTCGTATCCTGGATGACTTCCTGAAATGACCTCTTTTGCAGGACCTTGAAGGCCGGGCGGAAGACTAGATGCCAACATGAAGGTTTTCAGGAGTCTGAAAAAGAAGACAAGAGGACGAGATTAGGATGCTGTGTAAAGAGTGGTTTAAGGACAATTTTTAAGTTGTTGGTTACGTCTTTGGCGAATTGACTCGGACATGAACTGACGCGCAACACCGCCGAGCCTCACGTAGGAAATGTTGTGGTCTCATAGTGGCCTCATAACAGTTGGTCTTCTATCCGTTTTTCTAGAGTTAGGTATGCTATAGATTTGAATTGTTGTTCTTTATGTAGTACAAGTTATATCTTTTTGTCTTATGGTTCATGATCAAACGTGACAGGCTTTATTTATTCATCATCATGCATGGAACATAACTGTAGATACTGATATCGATATATCCTACACTAAAGTATCTAGAGGTCTATCTCAAGCATAGTATGAATAAATGGGACGGTCGATACATAATTTTCCCACCTGATAGTCCTGGTGTACATGGAAGCCCACAAACATGCGTAGGCAGTTGGTGGTAATATTTGATAGATTCACGTGCGCCAATCTAGGCTCAAATCAAGACACTGTAGTACGCAAATGAGAGAGGACTCACTAAATTTATGAGTGATTGAGGCTGTGCTTGAGGATTGAGAATGTTCTTGTAGTAGTTTTAGGTGATTTGGAGGGGCGTGGTCGCTGAGCCCGCTAGGAGAAGCCTTTACACCTATATCAAGAGGGGAGGACGGCCGTATTATGGGTATTATGGACAGGTGAGGACGACCATTAGTTGTCGAATCAGATATCACTTGTGTGGGAATGGTTAATGTCTCCAATGCCTTTCATCAAGACAGTCAGTCAACGCTATTCTCCCTGTTAGAAGTTAATATTACCTCACTCTCCTCTTTCTTTTCTCTCTCTTGCCATTTCAATTTTGCAATTCGATTCCTTCGCATAGCTCGCACGAGAGAGATTGCGGAGGGAATTACGACAGATAGAGCAAGCACCTGCGGACTATCAGCTCAAATGTACAGTATAGCAAATTTACTCAGTTACTTGACCGAATGCCCACTGGTTGCTGCCTGACCACATCGATTCAGGAAGTACCGAGATTAAAGAGACATGGGTCACTGACCTGACACTTGGACATTCTTCTGGTGAACTATTGCTTCCGTTGTAGAAACAAAATAAGCGAAAATGACAATTTGAATCAAAAAAATCCCGAAAAAAATTGCTGCAGCCAGGAGCCATTAGCTAGACCACAAAATATGAAAGCTGACTTCATAACCTACGATCCACTTCTGTCCCCAACCACTTCTGTCGGGAAGGATGTCGTAGATGATGTCTGCGATTCTGAGACCCACTACTTTTCCTACGTTTAGGGACACGCGCTGAGGTAGCGCTTTCTTTATGGGTAACATTGGGAGTCAGCTCGGTGAGCTCCACATCAGGATCTCCACCTGTCTCTCGCATGGAAAGGCGAGATTTTCCTTTCCTTATCCATTCCAGGCACTCCATGAACGTTACTCCTGTATAGATCAACGTCGTTAAAGATGCACAAACCAGCGCGACAATTCTGCCTGTTCCTAGCGCCGGGACGCTAACCGCAAATAGGAAAATGAATCTGATCTCTTCATTGCACGTGGTGCCTTTGGAAAAATGGGAAGCCCAAGCCCACATCACGATTGTCAATATCATGGAAAGGTAGCCTGCGAGTCAAATGTTTGATAGGTAAAATCGACGGTGAGCAATTAGTTGAATGTACCTTGTAGGACTGCAGCAATTTTAACTAGATTGTCCTTTCCTTTGGAACGAGAATAAGAAGCCAATGCGAGAAGTGTTCCAAGGTTAGCGAGCCAGTGAAGCTGAGACACTGATCATTGATGAGTAGTAGAGCTAAGTATTTAGTGTGTGAAGTTCATACCCAGTATTCCTTCAAGAAGTGACAGCGCTCCCATTTTAACTTGGACTAACGCAGCAACTGTCAGTCCAAAACTGGGAGCGTCAGAACTAGCTGCATGGGAAGGAAGTAACGGCGGTCTTACCTTGTAGCGATAAAAGTCCATAGCGCACTCTCAGCATCCTCGTAGGATCTGTCAACGAGCAAAACTGTCGGGTCTCCAAATAAATCATCTGAAATTACTCTCCGGAAAAGGAGACTTGCCTAAAAAGAAGGTCTGGATATAAAACGACAGTCGAACACCTACACCTGCGACGTCCGCATTATACTGGAAGATAGTTGGTTCAAATTCAGTGCAATTCGACATCCTCTGGTGGCAAGATCAGTGGTGTATCATTGAAGGCAGCCTTCTGACGTACACAGCCTTTTAACCTAATTTGGCACCCCAAAAGCGCTTGCAGAAGTGTCCTGAGGAGCCAAAGTGCTATTCAGCCTTGGCGAATGTGCTTCGCTAGCCTTCTAGCCATCTCAAGCTCAGGGTTCTGGCTCAGTTTCCACGGCGTCACTGTCAACGAGTCCATTGCCGATGTATTGATATATATATCAATACATCACAAGTAACAACAATCGACAAAAATATTTAATATCTGTATATATGAGACAAAGCAAATGTAACGACACCTGATTGAAAGGTCATTGTGCCAGTGGTGGCACATAGAGCAATGTAGCCTGTTTTGCAAAAGCTGTAAAATCTTGATATGAGGCAATTACCATGGCATTTTTCAGCAGTTTTATAAAAGTCTTAAACGATTGGTTTATCCTGAAAATAGAGGGTAAATGTGTGATTAGCATTTATAAGGTCTAAAAGCCAAATCTGTACTTATAGTTTGATCCAAAGTCCCACTAGTGTTGCCATAATTTCACTTGGCTCGCCAAATCATTACCTGACTTTGAATTCAAGTGGGGGGAAAAGACCATAAATTGTATAATTAGAGTATAATTAACCTTTGTACTACTGCAAGCTGTAGGAGGACTGTGACTAAGTTCTAGTATTATAGTATATTGGTCCAATAAGAGCTTGGAAGACAACTAGTAGTTATACATCTTCTCTGAGTATGTTTTGTAAGATAGACAACAATTAATAGGTACCACCCTGACAAGATTAAGAACCGAGAATTGAAAGAAGTAGCTTTTATTAGGAGACTTCTGTCAATTTAGACAGATTTAACAAAGAATAAGCCTTTCTGGTGATTTTCGGACAGATAAATCAATGGCAAAGAGATCACAATTTTGTACTACAAATTGAAAGACTATATACTGTGCTGAACACAAGCGGAATACAAATATGAAACAAAACACAGGAGTGATGCATCATATATGACATCGGAGAGGTGAAATACATTTTGCAGGAATTGGGGAAGAAAAATGACAATGGAGAATGATAGCATACATGTATATGAACTCTGCACCTCAAAAGCGAACATGTTTGGTGAGGACGGTGGCTGGCCAGTCCTCTGCGAGTCGTGCAATGCATGAGTAGCATTGGGCACCTCGCTACTACCGTTTTGGGCTAGACTATATATGTGTTTTTCAGTAGTTAATTACAAATGCCCATATTATACAGGCATGATACTCTAGAGATATTGCATCTCTGGATTGCCTCTATTAGATAGAGTACAGATAAATAGACCACATATGCATATATTAAATAATTATAAACAACCTGCTAAGTCTGTTAAGTCCGCGTGTCAGGCGCTTTGCTAGTACTTCCGAAGGGGCTTTCCGGGTTAGTGCAAAGGTCCGTAACGGGGCCGAAGACCGAGACGGGGGTCGGACGGAGACGGAGGCGCCGGGAACTTAGGGTAGGTCGCGGAATGGTTCAATCCGGTTGCTGAGATGTTTGAGGTCGAAGGGACTTGGCTTCAACTTATGTGTTGCGCCCTCC
>QLPG01002883.1:0-20091 GCA_003314385.1 Gomphus sp. MG54
CAACGCCACTACTTTTGGCCCGCAGGACTTGGCCATAGTCCGCCCGACCTTTCGACAACCCCCTTCAGCAGTACCAAAGTCCGTCAGTATCCGACTCCTGACAATAACCACATGCCCTGCATACCTTATTGTTCCACATTCCTTATTTCACATGTCGCTTCTTAAACCTATATAAGTAGGACATGCATGTACATATTTCCTCATTCTGGGTATTGACTAGGCTTAGGCCCTTCTACCTTCTTCTTTTCTGTTAAGTCCTCAACTCAGGCCGGCATCATCAGCATCCCCCTGAGTATCTGTCTGTTGCAAATACAGTGGCATGCATGGCAAGTAGGGTGCAACGCATGAGTACATTGAAGCACATACCACTACTCTTGGCCTGCAGGACTTGGCCATAGTCCACCCGACCTTTCGCCAACACCCCTCGGCAGTACCGAAGTCTATTAGTAACTGATGCTTGACAGTAGCTATATGTATATAACTGTCAAGTCCACGATACCATGCTCTGATTTACTCGGCAGTACCAACCAACCAACCCTTACCCATATCATCCCTCACCAGTGTGTAGCCTCGGCTTGGTACATTTGATTCATCATTTGGTTCATTATCCCTATCCCACCTCCTATTCTTTACTATTCTTTGATTCCCTGTCCTTCCCCTTGCCCGTTTACCCTCGGGACACTGACTATTCATTGTCACTTGGCAGTGGCCCTATTGTTTTATGTTTGGCCACTCTCTATTGTTCTATTCTCACTCACTCTTTTGTTCTCAATCACATTCATTGTTCTATTCTCACCTACATTCCTTTATTCTATTCTTGATCATTGTGGACAATACCTCCACATGATTCTCCATACCTTATTGTTCTCCATTCCTTGTGCCACCCTGTTCCTAGGGAATGGCACGGGTCACCCACGGGTCAAAATGTGGGTGACCCGTACCCGACCCATGGGAAACCTGAACCCGTCAACCCATGGGTTTTTTCCCACGGGTTGACGGGTCTCGGGTGCACGCCGCACCCACACGCAATACGTCGCATACGTGGCGGCACGTTTGTCATGGCGCATGCGCATATGTCACGTACGTGGCGGCGCGTGTGCGTACGGGCGTTGCGTACGTCGTGTTCATCATGGCACGTGCGCATATGTTGTGTTCATCACGGCACGTGCGCATACGTTGTGTACGTCGCGTTCGTCATGGCGCGTGTGCATACGTTGTGTATGTGGCGGTGCGTGCACGTAATGGGCGTTGCGTACATCGCGGCATGTGCACGTACGTCGTGTATGTCATGTTTGTGGTGTCGCATGCACGTACGGCGCATCCGTCATGTTCGGGGCGTCGTGTTCATGTCGGTGCATGCACATACGTGTTCATCGTGTTCGTGTCGGAGTTGACGCCCCAGGTTGGGCCCGGGTCACAGGTGCTCCTGGCTTGACCCACAACCACACCCAAGGACACCCAACCCGGTGACACGTGTGGGTTGGCCTGACCCGTGCATTTCCCTACCTGTTCCACATCTTGCTTCTTAACCTATATAAGTAGCCAATGTATATAGATGGTTCTTTGTTCTGGAAATCAACTAGGTTTACACCTTCTTGTCCTTCCTTCTCCTGTCTAAAGTCCTTTACCCGGGCTGACACCCTCGGCACTCTCCTGGGTATCTCTTCTGTCCCAAATCAGTGGCATGCATGGAAAGTAGGGCGCAACGCACGAGTACGTTGAAGCCAAGCCACTACTACCGGCCTGCAGGACTTGGCCATTTCCATCCAACATCTCGGCATTCCTGAAGCCTGACAATAACCCCCAGTTGACTAGACTATTTGCCAGTATAAATATTGACTTAGTTAGTGCCCCAAGTCTCTGACTTAGCCCCTGTACTTTCTGACTTTCCAAAATTAGGGATAGACAATTGAGGAGGGTGAAACACATAAGTTGAAGCCAAGTCCCTCTGACTTCAAACACCCAAATGGCTAGTCATGCGATCCCTATACTGCGGTCAACTACCCTAAGTCTCCAGCACTTCTATCTATTTCCATTCCCTCCATCACTACCCCTGATCCTTGACCTTGACTCCCTATGACCTTGGAATCTCAACACCCTCCTATAGAACCCTTCAGAGACCCATGGAAACCTCCTGGAAGCATTAAATTAAGTGCCTGACATGTGGACTTAACAGTATATTTGTACTCACACTCCTGATCATCATGAGCACAAGATGCACCATGTATGCACAAGCCCTACAGGCAATTTCCCAGGCCTCTGCCTGCCGTGCATCTGTCTCCCAGGACCTATCCATTGCTGGGCCCAGCTTCTAGATACCTCAGACCTCAGCACACCTTCGGGAGCCATCATCTGATTCTGGATTTTTGAGCATGGAGCTATATGTACATTCGAACCTGACCAACCCATTCCTTGTATACTACCCCTCAGCAACTCACCAATTGTCACCCTCAGAGATCCCATCCAACTCAGCATCATCCTCAGAAGTGCCACCCCCCTTGGGACTTTGTACCACCCCCCTTTGCACCATCCCCCTTTGCACCATCCCCCATGGCACCACTGCCCGCTGCACCACCACCCACTGTACCACCACCTGTCACACCACTGCCTACCGTACCACCCCCTGTTGCACCACCCCCTGTTGTACCACCCACCATGGTATCATGTTAAATCCACGTGTCAGTGCTTAGCTAGAGGCTTCCGGAAGGGTTTCTAGAGGGTTCCAAATGATTTCTGAAGGGGGTTCGTACTCTGGAGGTGGAGGGACTAAAGGTTGTGGGTTTGGGATCAGAATCGGAAAGGGGACAGAAAGACGGGAAGCACCGGGGGTCTTAGGACTGTTCACGGTATAGGATGGTACGAGTGGTTTGAGGTCGCAGGGACTTGGCTTCAACTTATGTGTTGCATGCTCCTCTATCATCTGTCCTCAATTTCGGAAAGTCGGAAAGTTTACCGGAACTGAATCAGAAACTATGATGCAGAATCAAGTCGATATTTGTATTGGCAAATAGTCCAGTCAACTGATGACTTATATCTTGTAAGGTAGCGGACAAACGGTTTCCGCTAAGGTCACGTGACTCAAGTGTCACGCTCGCCATTTTGCACAAGGATCTGGCAGCATAGACAAAAAAATTATTCTGAGACCACAGATCAATGGCATGGAACTATATGTACATATTGTTGGTTTTAATTTTTGAAAAAAATCACTATTGCAAGTATAGTATATCCAAACTGTCAAGCATATTCTCAAAATTCATAAACACTTTTTTTAAGCAGTCTGACACTGTCAAAAAATTTTCAGTCACAAAATTTTTGCGCTGATGTAATCACCTATATAAGGAAATATTCCATATATAGAAAGACATTCCCACAGGTAAGGTAGAGGTGGGATATTATTGTTGCAGCCGGCCATTTCCGCTAAGGTCATGTGACTCAACTGTTATATCTACCATTTTGCATGAGGATCTGGCATCATGCCAGATACTATTTTAGCTAAGTCAGACAAGGCTGATGTTATATATAATGTATCTCAATTATTATTTCCAAAAAAAATCACCATCCTCTGTAGCAGAATACAAATTTTTTTTTCAATGACAAAAATTTTTGCGCTTGTGACCGTGACTGTCACGTCACGTGACCTTAGCGGAAACCGTTTGTCTGCTACCTTACTATCTTTTGCCGAGTAAAGACAAAGGGGGGGAAGACAGTACAAGGGGCAATATAAAATGAAAAACAAGGGAGTGAGGTATGTGATGATCCTGCGCATCGTTTATCAGAGGAGCGGAACCTTGGCTTTGGAATCTTTGGAGGTTTGGAAACATGGAACCTCAGATTGATGCATCGGAAATCCGGAAAGCGGTTATTCAGACTTTGAGTGGTTGGAAAGGTACCGGAAACGGTGCAGGTGGTTGTGGGGTTTAATGTGGGATTAATCGGTGGCATGGGCTATAACACATCACCACCTCCTTTACAACCAGGAGGGGCCCCTGCCTTACGACCAAATGATGTGCCCGACCTCACCCAGGTGTTAGGGAGCAGGGAATAATCCCTTGATAGTCTGGTCACTTTCCAATTGGTTCAGTATGCAGGAGTCCAAACCTCTCCTCCAAGGAATAATTCAACTTAAATCAGTCTCATCTGGACTACCAAAAAAATATCATAATGTTTTGGCTGGCCATTTAAGAGTGAACTACCTCCAAGTAATTAACTCTTATATTATCAAGCTCTTCAAGCCCAAGGAAAACCTCCAAAAACACTTATATTTTTTGCTTATTTCTACCTGGACCCACAAGGACCTGCAGCTAGGTGCCAAACAATTACACATGAAAAATGGTGCCAAACTGCTGGCTCAAGCTCTCAAGACTCAATTGTACAACAAATTCCTGGGTTTATGTAATTGTCAAGCTTCGGGTACTGACGGACTTCGGTACTGCTGAGGGGTCAGGCGGACAATGGCCAAGTCCTGCAGGCCAAGAGTAGTGGCATTGGCTTCAACGTACTCATGCGTTGTGCCCTACTTGCCATGCATGCCACTGATTTGCAACAGACAGGTACTCGGGAGGATGCTGGTGATGCCGGCCCAAGTCGAGGACTTAACAGAGGGGAAGAAGGTAGAAGGGCCTAAGCCTAGTTGATATCCAGAATGAGGAAATATGTACATGCATGTCCTACTTATATAGGTTAAGAAGTGACATGTGGGATAAGGAATGTGGAACAATAAGGTATGCAGAGCATGTGGCTATTGTTCACAATGGGTAAAATTAGAATGTAGGAATGTAAAACAGGGATAGAATAATAAGGATAGGATAATAGAAATGTGACCAAGGATAGGACAATAGGAAGCAACTGACTATAAAACAATGTAGCCATGGCCGAGGATAATACAAGGACAGGAAGTCCCGAGGTGAGGCGGATCGAGGATTAATGGGTGGTTATGATAGGGTTAATAGGTAGTGAGAAGCCAAGAGTAGACGTGGGATGGGAGTGAGGAATGCAAATGGTATGTGTACCGAGCCGAAAACAACGCATCGAGTGACTTGTATACAGCTGCTAATGGAGTGTCTGGTCGGTACTGCCAAGTTATCGGATCCTCGGTATGTGTGCTTGACAGTAATAACTATTACAGATAAGGTCAGCCCAGAAGCATGGCTTACTTACTATCAATATTTTGTGACTTGACCAGTCACAAGACTACCAGCCATGAGAATATGACTCATTAGTGACTACAGGGTAACTCATAACTGGCACAGGCTTCTAGGACTTTCCATTCCTTTTCACACCCTTTCACTAATATCAGGAAAGTCTTACCTTATTGGGGAGTTACATAATCAGCTTAGAATTAGTATATATGAGCCACCCCCTGCCCTCTGGGCGGAGGAGCCAGCCAGCCCAACAGAGCCCAGCCAAAGCCCAGCAGAGCCCAAGCTGAGACCTGAGACCCAAGCAGAGTCCAGCCAAAACTCCAATTTTCCAATCCTATGTTCAACACATCTCTATCTATTAATATCTATGAATCGTCCTTGAGTAACACTTATCTATACACAATATTACTTGTCTTCCTTCCCTCTAGTAACAAAACATGTACTCTTCTCCAAGATACCCCCACATAAAATTGTCCACGTGAAAACACAGGGTATTATAAGTCTATTCCCACTGTTTCCAGAGATTATCCTTGTGACTTGTTTATTGTCATGGAAAATGCAAGCCTCATAGGAAATTGTTGCCTGTGTAATTCAAATGGCAATTGTTCTTCACTTGTTAAAACATTAATTCTGGGGATAAATGCAGTCTGTCCTGCTGATGGCCTTGAAATGATTTTCACAAACAGTACCCTGTTAGTCATTCGAACCAATTGAAGTCTTGTCCCATTGCAAAGTCCCTGACCTAATCTTTATGACTTCACAACTGGTAGAATCACTTTGAGCAATACAACTCCTCATCCCAATATTTCAGATCATTGGAGTGTCTCAGAGAAAGCCATGAAGGCTTTGGAAAAGGTAAAAGCATAGGCAGAGGAATAATATTATAGCCCTTCAGTTTTGGAGGCTCAGATTAGGGGTACATGGACTCTAATGTATACATATAATTTGGGACCAAATTTGATTTTTCCACAATACATCCAGTATTGCACATGTGCATTAGTAATCCTAAACCATTTATAAGATCAAAACTTCTTGCTCATGTTGTCACCTTCTGTTAAATCTGCATGTTAGCGCTTAGCTAGAGGCTTCTGGAAGGGTTTCCGGAGGTTCTGAATGATTTCTGAAGGGGGCTTGTACTTGTCAAGTACACATACCGAGGTTCTGGTTATTTGGCAGTGCCGACCGAGCAGCCATTGTACGTCCATGTATAAGTGTCCACACTGCATGCACGTCACTTGGTACACCGTTCTCGGCTTGGCACGTCCACCACACCATCTGCTTGTTCCCTGATCCGCTTCACCTCGGGACTTCCTGTCCTTGTTCTATCTTTGTGCACAACCCTTGTTTTATAGTCATGCACTCTCTATTGTCCTGTCCTTGACCCATTCCCTATTATTCTATTGTTTATTGTTTTATCCCGGTTTACATTCCTTGTTCTAATTTTACTCATTGTGGACAATAACCACATGCTCTGCATACCTTGTTGTTCTACATTCCTTATTCCACATGTCACTTCTTAACCTATAAAAGTAGGACATGCATGTACATATTTCCTCATTCTAGGTATCGACTAGGCTTAGGCCCTTCTACCTTCTTCCCCTCTGTTAAAGTCCTCGACTTGGGCTGGCATCACCAGCATCCTCCCGAGTACCTGTCTGTTGCAAATTGGTGGCACGCATGGCAAGTAGGGTGCAATGCATGAGTACGTTGAAGCCAATGCCACTACTCTTGGCCTGCAGGACTTGGCCATTGTCCGCCCGACAACCCTTGGCAGTACCAAAGTCCATCGGTACCTGAAGCTTGACAGTACTCCAGAAGGTGGAGGGACTAAAGGCCATGGATTCACGATCGGAATTGGAATAGGGATGGAAAGACGGGAAGCACCAGGGGGTCTAGGACTGTTCATGGTATAGGGTGGTTTGAGTAGTTCAAGGTCGCAGGGACTTGGCTTCAACTTATGTGTTGCGCCCTCCTCGATCGTCTGTCTCTAATTTTGGAAAGTTGGAAAGTTTACCAGAACTGAATCGGAAACTACAATGCAGTATTAAGTTGATATTCATACTGGCAAATAGTCCAGTTGACTAGTGTCTTATATACATGTATCTATCCTTGTACTATCTTGTGCTGAGTAAAGACAAGGGGGGGATGAGAGTACAAGGGGAAATACAACATGAAAAACAAGGGAGTGAGGTATGCGATGATCCTGCGTGTCATTTATCAAAGGAGCAGAACCTTGGCTTTGGAATCTTCAGAGGTTTGGGAATGCGGAATCTTGGATTGATACATCGGAATTTGGAAAGCAGTTATTCAGGCTTTGAGCGGTCAGAAAGGTCTCGGAAATGGTACGGGTGGTTGTGGTGTTGTCAGGGGACTACTGGTTTATTCCTCTTTTCCTTCCTTTTATTCCTTTCATCTCCTTCATTTCTCTTATTCCTTTACTTATATTACTTCTTTAATCATTTCTCTATCTTCCCTTTTCATATGTTTGCTATAATCCCTTCCCCTTAATCTTCTATTGTCTTCTTTGCTGGCTGTGACAGGTTTGTTATGTCACTGTCACTGTAGCTATACAGTCACTGCTTAGGTAAGGGGGTCCTTTGGTTGTTCTCTTCTGGACCTCCCTGCCAGGTAAGTAGCTTGCATGTATTTAGCTACATTGCCTTTTATATACTTACTTCTGGACCTCCTTGCCAGTGTCTGGTAGTGCCTGTGGGTAAACTTAGGGTTCGAGTCCCTGGGTTAGGCCCTGGGTAGGTTGCAGGGCTGTGGTGTTTCCTGCTGTTGGTCTCCCAGCAGGTACTGGAATCAGTACCTGAGTAGGTTGCCCTTACAGGTGTTTAATGTAGGTTTATTGGTGGCATGAGCCATAACACCTTCACCCTTGGGACCCTCTGCATCACAACTTGGCTGTAATGATCACCTTTGGCCAGCCTATGTCCACAGGACTATCTTGTGTCACCTTCAAATTTGTATGTGAACCAAAGCCTGTGGTACTGGAACAAAAACTGCCAGTTGAGGTTACTGATGTCAATGGTGTCCATGTCAATCACATAGATGTCTTTGAAACCGCATAGAGCAAGGTTGCTAAGGATTTCACAACTGAGACCACCAGCACCTATACAGAGGACCTTGCAATCATTTCTGAGGAAGTTTTTGACCTGGTAGAGAGAGAGCATGATCGATGAACATCCGTAAGCCAATCAGGAAAGTTGCTTACCAGCTCTCCAGGAGAGAATTGGTCAGGATCTGTGTGAGGATCAGGGTTTTCAAGAATTTGGTCAATGTGGTGATACCTGCCTGGCCAATCAATCCCATCCACTTCTCTGTTCATGGGTAACAATAGCAAACAGTCAGTAGCTTGCATAATCATGTAAGCTATGAGTGCTGAGTCAGGTCTCACTCACCCTTTCCTTTGCTTCAAAGTCTCTAGAATTATTATTTTTGGACTTGAAATACGACATTGTGCTACGTCACCGCTGCAAGGAGATTCCCATCAAATACTCAAGTAATGACATAGCCAATCAAACAATCAGGGGAGTGGCAAGCGAGCCATCAAAGACCAATCAAAACAGAATGAAGATTGTAGCGAGAACTCTCAAGATCATTGACCAAGTGAGTACATGCCAAGGTGACATTTAAGGCTAAAACAGGATAATCAACACCACTACAGCCCAAATAGGCATGGGAGATAGACATTCATACCTTAGTTGGAAGGGGAGTGGTTAAGATTGACCTGGAGATGGGTATCTGGGTTATCTGTAGGCTGGGTCATTGAGCTTGAGACTTACTTTTGTTGACAGGCATCCAAGTGACTTAATATTCAACCTGTTAGAGTTTTAGATCCACCCTGCTTCAGTGATCACAAGCAGAGGATTATAAACTTGAGACTTACTTTCTTGATCAGGCAACCATATGACCTAAAATTCAACCTGTGAGAGTTTCAGCCCTTGTTCGGCCATTGCAGATGGAGAATACCCTTGAGGGCTTACTTTTGCTTATGGAGAGGAAAGGCATCCAAGCAACTTGGGACATATCCTGTAAGGGTTTCAGTTATACTTCACACCGCTCTGGCCATTTTGAAGCATGCCTCAAACACACTCTGCGCCACATCTCTTAGCCACACTGCACGCATCCTCCCCACACTCCCCCCATTTGGCTCACTTGACTTTAAGAACATTGACTCGGAGAGCCCCACCAAGCATCCAGCACACACTGAGGGCTTTCCTTGATCACGCATGATGTGGCAACACCAGCACACCACACGTCCTGACAGCCCCACACATGGGGGTGTCGGGAGGTGGGGTGCGTTGGTATCATCACATTGTTCATGTGGTCAGGAGTGTGGCCATGGTGAGAGAAAAGATGTCAGCATGTGCTGGGTACAGCACATGTTTGTGTTGTGCATCCACTGCATGCTGAGGCCTTTCCTCAACAACGCACAATGCGACGACACCCATGCATCACACGTCCTGACTGCCCTGGGGGTGTCAGGAGGTGGGGTGTGTTGGTGTCATCACATTGTTCGTGTGGTCAGGAGTGTGACCATGGTGAGAGAAAAGATGTCAGCATGTGCTGGGTGCAGCGCATGTTTGTGTTGTGCACCCACTGCATGCCGAGGCCTTTCCTCAACGACACACAATGCGACAACATCCATGCATCACACGTCCTGACTGCCCTGGGGGTGTCGGGAGGTGGGGTGTGTTGGTGTCACTACATTGTTCATGTGGTCAGGAGCATGGCCATGGTCAGAGAAAAGATGTCAGCATGTGCTGGGTACAATGCATGTTCGTGTTGTGCACCCACTGCATGCCGAGGTCTTTCCTCCATGACGCACAATGCAGCTACACCAGCGCAGCACACGTCCTGAGTGTAGGGCAGTCAGGACGTGCAGTGTGTGGGTATGCACTGGGTGGGGTAGGTGGTGGGGGGAAGAAGAGAGATGCAAGAGAGATATGAGCATTGAACCAGTCACATGACCGGGTGCTCTTTGCCCTGGACTGGAGTGTGGGAACAGATTATATAAATGCTGACAAAAAATGCCCACAAGCACCACAATTGAACTTTATACTATAGATACAATAGTCTAGACATTTCTAGACTAGTCTTGACTTGGACTTGGAGACTTGACTTGGGGCTTTAACTTGTGAACTTGTTATTACAGAGGTGAGCCAGAGGCCTTTATATACAAAAACCAAGCAATGATGCAAAACAATGTGAGAGGTTGGCTATGTCAGCTGAATGACAAAGCACGAGAACAAAGTATACAAAAGAGGAAACTATGGAGAAACTCTAGAGAAATGGTACAGCATTGAGGCTGTGCAAGTACGGGCTAGGGGCTATGATAGGGGGAGACTAACCAAAAAGGTAAGGATGATGAGTAACAATGAGAGAAGACTAACAGAATAGGAAACAAGTCTGAGTCATGCCAAGAAAAGGGGAAACATATAAAAGAAACAATAAGGAAGTCCATCAATAAATGTCTAACAACCTTGTCTACTACTCCTGAGGGGCCTTAGGATGAGTCAGGGGACTGAGTCATCTCGGAGTATTTCTAGGTCACAGGCAACATAACTTCCACAATTTCTCCAGTATCCAATCCAAGGATAGGGGTCTGGGAGTAGGAGGACTAATAGGTATACAGTTGTGCACTCTCATTTTGTGTTTAAGAGTGAGTCGAATGGAGTGGGCAGGGTAATCAGGATGGGATGGTGCCCTGAACTCTACCTCATATTCCACTCTACTCCTATCACGATATGCTAGTCTAGATATCATTCCAAGAAATATGTATGGTTCTTGGCTTTCTGGGAAATAGACTGCATCTCCTATCACATATGACTGAGTGTAGATTGGATGGGATCTTCTTCTGAGTGAGAAATGTGCTGGAGGGGTACGCGAAGATAATGATATATTAATGGTTCTGCCTGGATATGTGTGTCATGGGTGTTGTAGCATTGCATGGGAATGAGCTCTGAGGAAGACATGATGATAATTTGGGAGTCTGAAGATTGAAGTGCTGAATAGAATGGTTGGCTGTGTGATGTGGCAACAGTGAAGGTGATATGGGATGAGTACTGTCAGAGTCTGATTTTGAACATGGTTGAGATCGATCACTTTACTGTCATTGGAACAGATCTGGGCCACCCAGATGATATCGCAGAGGTTGGCCGAGGCTCACTACCAGAATGTACAAGCCAATGTCAAGGTCCCAGACTATCTCCAAGAGTTCGAAAGCATATTCACAAAAGAGTCCTTCGATGAGCTACCGGCCCGGAAGGTCTGGGATCACATGATAGAGCTAGAGCCTGGTTTGAGCCCTGTGAATTGTAAGGTGTACCCAATGTCCCCATTGGACCAAGCCGAGCTAGACATGTTTATCCAAGAGAATCTCAGAATGGGATGAATCAGACCATTGAAATCCCCTATGGCTTCCCTGGTCTTCTTCATCAAGAAGAAAGACAGGGCCCTGAGGCTTATACAAGACTATCGAAAGTTGAATGCCATGATGGTGAAGAACCAATACCCGCTCCTGCTCAACCCCAAGCTGGTCAATCAACTGAAGGGGGCTCGATACTTCACCAAGTTAGATGTCCAGTGGGGGTACAACAATGTTCGGATCAAGGAGGGAAGGCAGCCTTCCAGACCAACCAAGGGCTGTTTGAACCCCTGGTGATGTTCTTTGGTCTCACCAACAGCCCAGCCACCTTCCAAACCATGATGAATGACATCTTTCAGGACCTTATCATGGAAGGAGTGGTGTGTGTCTACATTGATGATATCCTCATCTACTCTAAGACCTCGCTCGAACACCGAGATGTCACCAGGCAGGTACTAGAGCAGCTTTGAGAACACAACTCTACCTACGAAAGGAGAAGTGTGAGTTTGAGAAGCTGCAGATCAAGTACCTTGGTTTGATCATCTCGGAAGGCAAGGTGTAGATGGACCGAGTGAAGGTCAGAGGGGTGGCCAAATGGCCAACTCATGCAAACTAGAAGGAGGTGCAATCCTCCCTAGGATTTGCCAACTTCTACCAATGCTTCATCAAGGACTTCTCACTCCACGCTTGCCCCCTTTTCGATCTCACTAAGAAGGGAGAAATGTAGAAGTGGGGAGAGAAGGAGGAGACAGCCCTCCAGAAGCTCAAGGACTCCATCACTTCTGTGCCCGTCCTGGCCTTCCCAGATGACTCTCGGCAGTACTGGGTAGAGGCAGATGCCTCTGACTTCACCACAGGGGCCACCATCTTGCAACAGTCCTCAGAATGTGGCACATGGCACCCAATCACCTTCTTTTCGAAGAGTCTGAGCCTGGTGGAAAGAAATTATAAGATCCACAATAAAGAGATGTTGGCCATCATCTGAGCCCTAGAGGAGTGGTGGCACTTCCCTGAGGGGTCCCAGCACCACTTTGAGATTTGGACAGATCACAAAAACCTGGAGCACTTCTGGACTTCCAAGAAGCTGAACCAAAGACAGGCCCAATGGTCACTGTATCTGTCCTGATTCGACTTCACACTCCATCACAAGCCTGGTTGCAGCATGGGCAAGGCAGATGCACTGTTGAGGAGGTCAGACCATGGCTCAGGGGTGGGGGACAATGAGAACATAACCCTCCTGTGACCCAAGCTGTTTGCGATCCATGCGATGGAAGGCATCATGGCAATAGGAGATGAATGGGACCTCCTCTAAGACATCTGGAGGGAGCTCCACAACTTGGGTCCAGAAGACTCGGTGGCAAAGGCGGCTGCTGAGTTGAGAAAAGGGCATACTAGATTGGTGCAGTCAGCTGAGTGGACTGAGAGGGAAGGACTGCTCCACTTCAGAGGCAAGGTTTACATTCCAAATGACCCAGAGCTCTGGAGACGTATAGTGTCTCAGCACCATGACACTCGAGTTGCAGGGCATGTTGGAAGATGGAAGATGCTGGAGCTGGTCTCTTGGAACTACTGGTGGCCACAGATGTTGCGATACATGGGACAGTATGTGAAAACCTGCGATCTGTGCCTCCAGACCAAATCCCAAACGCTCCCCCCTTCAGGAGAGCTAGAACCGCTCCCAATCCCAGAACATCGGTGGGACACGATCAGTGTAGACTTCATTGTCGAACTCCCTGAGGCACACGGATATGACACAGTCATGAATGTTGTAGACTTGGTGAGAAAAAGAGCCCATTTCCTCCCAACAAACACCACAATCACAGGGCTGGGAGCACCATGACTCTACCTTGCGCATGTGTTATATCTGTGATATAACTCCGACATCTCGGACATCCGACATAGGGCGCTATGAAGAATCATACCCCGAACCAAGTCCGAACCTCCCTTGGTACCTCCGAGTCTGACCAGCATCGTTGACCTCAGACTTTGGACATCCTTCCTTTCTCGTCGAACAATAGTCTTATTGTAACACCAGATGTATATTTCTCTTGTAACCCATTTTCGTTCACCTTATTGTTCTCTTGACCATTCCTAATTAGTTACAATAAGGACTGCTATGTATAAATACCTCCAGACTTCTGTACTATACCTTAGTTCAAATATCAACTTAGTATTCCCACTCACTCACTCTCTGAACTCCGAACTTATCTTCTCTGAGCCTCCGAAATAAAGGACTGACAATCGAGGAGGGCACAACATACAAGTTGAAGCCAAGTCCTTAAGACTCCAAACACACGACTTGGACCAAATTACATCAGCTCAGATCTGACGCAGACTCGGACCTTAACAGCATGTGTGGAAGGTGCATGGATTGCCAAAACAGGTGGTCTCAGACCAAGGACCACAGTTTATCTTGGAGTTTATGTGGGAACTTTACCAATTACTGGGGATCAAACTTGCAGCTACTACCACCTACCATCCACAGGGAGATGGCCAGACTGAACGCATCAATCAGGAACTGGAGCAATACCTCTGAGTTTTCGTCAATGAACAACAGGATGACTGGGATGATCTCCTGCCATTGGCCAAGTTCCAGTACAATAATCATGTGCACTCAGCCACCTAACAAACCCCATTCATGCTAGACACCAGACAACACCCGTGCATGGGCTTCGAGCTACACAAACCTGGGTCACTCACCAAGATAGTCAATGAGTTCAAGGACCAGATGGAGAAGTCGTTAGAAGAAGTGAAATCAGCCCTGGCAAAGGCTAAGGATGACATGGCTCAGTATTATAACCAACAACGATTGCCAGTGCCTGAGTACCAAGTGGGAGATCAAGTCTTCCTAGATGCCTCAGACATCCAGATGACTCGACCATCCCAAAAGCTGAGCCATCAGTATCTAGGCCCCTTCCTGATCCAGAAGAGAGTAGGCAGGCACTTGTACTGACTCCAACTCCTGCAATCCCTGTCCTGTCTCCACCTGGTATTTGACACAGTCAAACTGGCTCCCGCTCCCAAAGACCCAATCCCAGGGAGACAGACTAGAGCACCTCCCCCACCAGAATTAGTAGAAGGGGAGGAATACTATGTGGTAGAAAAGGTCCTAGACACCCATGTGATATGAGGACAGTTACATTTCCTGGTAAAATAGCAGGGGTATGGTTATGAGGAGAACACATGGGTAGCAGAAGGAGACATGGCAGCACTGGTCAAGATCCGGGAGTTCTACCAGTCACACCCAGGGGCGCCCTGATGTATCTGGGCAGTGGCCTTTGAGTCCCTGATGTCCCGTGCTTTGAGGACATAGCACTCTAGAAGGGGGGGTGATGTCAGGGGATGACCCATCTATTTTCCTAAGCTGAGCAGATACAGTCTGCCGAAGTCTTGGCTTAATGGGACAACAGCCATAGGTGGGAGAGACACCTATGGAGAAGAGGGTTGAGTAATGGGAGCTGGGAGAGCTCAATAGACTTACCCTTATGGGCTAACAACTGACCAATCTTCCCATCATGTGCCGAACCAAGACACCGAGGCTTCAGGCCAGATGCCTGGGATCGGGCCTACAGGCATTCGGTAGATCGTACCACCAGGACCAGAGGGAGGGTAGCATATGATAGAGAGGTGGTACATGGGTATAGGATATATAGGGCACGGGATTCGCTGGCAATGGGGTTTAGGTTTTCCTCTTAGGATTTCCCCCATTGCCAGGCTCTGTGTGATAGCCCTCAGGTGTCTCTGGGGTTGCCCTTACAGGGACAGGAGAAGACACATTTGGGGCACATATATGCAGGTGACACACACCCACCAGCAGAGAAAAGGGGCACAATGTCAAGACTAGAGTTGAGGGCACTGCAAGAAGCATCAGAGAGCATTTTCACATTGAGTAGAACCATGCAGACACAATGGACAGAAATAGTTTGGAAAAGTGGCGACCCACATTGGCTCAACTGCATATAGACACCGTCTCAGGGTAGTTACGGTGGACATTACATTCAGGACTCGAAATCTCTATAAGAGATAGATAGATAGAGAATAACAAACTAGTCTCGCACTCAAAGAATACTGTTTATTGTCATAATCGACGAAGTCTGGATCACTCATGTCATTATACTGGGCTACTACCTTCATCACTATCACTCATGTCCCCAGACCTAACAGGAATATTACATTGAGTTTACTATGATTTGATTGCAATTTTACTTGCACTTTCTATAGAGACTATCATTGCCAGGCGGTCACTTAGCCCCCTGCATATTCATAGATACTGTCATATGACCCCGAGCCATATCGGGCTAGATCCTTCAGGGAAATATCACTGTTATCCAGACACACTGGGAATCAGACTTGATACATATCAAATTGCACTCATGCTGGTACTATATACTGACAGTACCAGAGTCATTCACAAACGACTGTTGCCTACTCATGCATCCCTGTAGCCACCTCCCTGGGTTGGTGCTTAGTCAAATCTAAAACCTTCGCATCACATGGAGGGTTGTCTATAGTGGAGTATGATAAAACAACAAAGCATTTATTAGATAGATATAAAACAACTATCTTCTAAATAACCTCCTCTCCCTAGTCACCCGGGACATTCACCCAGAAAGACAACTCTGCATCACATCATTTCAACCAAGTATCAGCATGGATTCAGGAACCACCCATTCCAATATACTTTTAGCCCTTCCTGCCAACTCTGCAGCAATGTCTCACCTTGGCACTCCTGAATGTCAAAACCTAAGATGGACACAGACCTTAGGTAGTTTCCTTCAGCCATACAACCAAATATATGTCCTGGACTGCACCTCCCAGGGAATTAGTGTCTCAGACACCACGACTGAGGAACAAGCCAAGGTGCCCTGAAACTAACCCACCATCTATCCACCTCTAACCACACCGAGAGTTGTGTTGACTCGGTAGATGCCAGTATTGAGGTCTATTCAATGCTTTTATCCTTCTTACTTTTCCCCTTTTTTCTACCATCCAGTTGGGTGCTGAATCTCTTGGTAAACCCACTTTGTATGCCTGATTAATTCATGATCCATTTATATGGCATTCAAAACCTAGTCTGGGAATATATAAAATCCCTGTTACTTCTACTCTGATCTAGTACTACTGATTCGGTTACCTCTGAAACATGTAGAGATGTCCACTAGATTTCCATCAGGACAACTTCCGTCCACCCATCCATCTGTCATGTCACTAGATCTGTCAGTCAGCAATATTCAGTCATAACTCACTCACCTGCTATAATCTGTTAATTAACAGGGTATTGGGAAGCACTACATTCTGTCATGCTACTAACATTTTTAGGTGTGTCCCGATGGCCTTGGTCCAGTCAGCACTTGCCACTGTTCCAATAGCCTCACCCAGGATCCTATTCTATCACTAGAAGTTCTGCCAATAGCCCTAGTCACTGCAACTGCCTTTGTGCATGCTTGTACACCAGAAAGGCTGGCAAATTTTTAGCTAGGGCCTCTCAGTCAGTGGCACCATTTGGCATGTTTGGCCAAGGTCCTTCCGTCAGTCCCCATCCATTCTTGTTTCATCTGTTCCATATATTCACATTAATATGCTCTTACCACTCTTTTCTGTTCCCTTGGCTTGAGGCCAACACTTTTAGCAGATGGTGGGACATCTACCTAAAGGGGGGTGGTGACTAGCTAGAAACCCTTTGAACTACACAATCTCCCCTCCCAAAGACATCCCTCTCCCTCCCCCCCCATTTACCCTGTTCCATTCCCATCCCAACCTTAACCCCCACTGTTCCCTCTGTCCCAACCCTAAATCTTCTCCATCCTGCTTCTACATCATGATGAGCTTACGAACATCCTGAATCTCCCTCTTCATCAACCTCCTGATACCCTATTCCTGACCTTACAATCACACCCATTTCTAACACCTCTCTATCCACCTATCATGACCAAATCTGCCAAATGTCTCAGCACATTTCACTTGTTTCTTCCTCTTATTATGTCCTTTATTTTCCTTCATCCTTTTCACTCAAAAAAATTTTTATAAAAAAATATATTTGAGACTACTTCAGGGTCTCATAGTCATGTCCTGCTTCGGTCTCTTCTTAGGCCACTCCTCCTCATCCATCTCCTCTTCTGTTTTGGAACCTGAGAAGCTGTGACAAAACTTTGGTGTGAACTAAGGCAAGTCATGTTCTTCCAACAAGATGTAGGAGGACAACAAAATACACCTGTGCAGGCTATTTTTACGGAGTGTCAGGCTTTGTCAAGCTTCGGTTACTGATGGACTTCGGTACTGCTGAAGGGTGTTGGGCAGACAATGGCCAAGTCCTGCAGGCCAAGAGTAGTGGCATTGGCTTCAACGTACTCGTGCATTGTGCCCTACTTGCTGTGCGTGCCACTGATTTGCAACAGACAGGTACTTGGGAGGATGCTGATGATGCCAGCCCAAGTCGAGGACTTAACAGAGGGGAAGAAGGTAGAAGGGCCTAAGCCTAGTTGATACCCAGAATGAGGAAATATGTACATGCATGTCCTACATATATAGGTTAAGAAGCGACATGTGGAATAAGGAATGTGAGACAACAAGGTATGCAGAGCATGTGGCTATTGTCCACAATGAGTAAAATTAGAATGAAGGAATGCAAACGGGCATAGAACAATAAAGGATAGAATAATAGAGGCGTAACCAAGGATAGGACAATAGGGAGTGGTCGACTATAAAACAATGGAGTCATGGCCGAGGATAATACAAGGACAGGAAGTCCCGAGGTGAGATGGACCAAAGGGTGAGGAGTAGGCATATGGGTGGTGGATGTGCTGAGCCAAGGCCGGTGGACCAAGTGATATGTATGCGGTGTGGCCACTTGGACATGAACATAGGATGGCTGCTTGGTCAGCACTGCCAAATAAACTGGTCTCAGTATGTGTACTTGACAGGCTTTGGAAACTGACAAGCTTTGGGAATGCTGAGATGTTGGATGGGAATTGCCAAGTCCTACAGGCCAGAAGTAGTTGCTTTGGCTTCAACGTACTCGTGCATTGTGCCCTACTCTTCCATACATGCCACTGATTTGCAACAGACAGGGTACTTGGGAGGATGCCGATGATGCCGGCCCAAGTAGAGGACTTAACAGAGGAGAAGAAGGTAGAAGGGCCTAAGCCTAGTCAATACCCAGAATGAGGAAATATATACATGCATGCCCTACTTATATAGGTTTAAGGAGCGACATGTGGAATAAGGAATGTGAGACAACAAGGTATGCAGAGCATGTGGTTATTGTCCACAATGAGTAAAATTAGAATAAAGGAATGCAAATGGGGATGGAACAATAAAAGATAGAATAATACGAATGTGGCCAAGGATAAGACAATAGAGAGTGACCGTCTATAAAACAATGGGGCCATGGCCGAGGATAATACAAGGACAGGAAGTCCCGAGGTGAGGCAGATCGAAGGATGAGGAGTAGGCATGGTGGGATTAATGGATGGTGAGTGGTGTAGAGTATGTGAGGGGTGAGGACAAGGAGTGTGGGTGGTGGATGTGCTGAGCCAAGACCGGCATACCAAGTGATATGCATGCAGTGTGGACACTTGGACATGGACATAGGATGACTGCTCGGTTGGCACTGCTGAATTAACGGGTCTCGGTACATGTACTTGACATGGAGAACCCAATTAAGAAATTATACTCCGGAGATTCATGTAATCTGTTATCATAAGAGTATTGCAATAAAGATTTAATAAAATCTCACGTAGCTATGCAAAATGTCTTTATTGATCCTGATCTGGGTCGTTTGTCCAAAGAGAATATTTAAGGGGGGTCTTGTCAGGCATCTCATTCATTACATATAGAATTAATAGTTTAAGAGTGTTAAACTATTAGTTCTAGACTGGTTTAGGTTTATTTCCACTTTTCTATTTTATCTGACTTTAGTTTTTAAAGGTGTAGCCTGCCACTTCGGTAGCAAAAGCTAAGGTTCACTCTTTGGAATGAACCTTATTCAACAGGTCTTCAGACCCATTGTTGAGTGTGGCTTCCGGTCTTTGGACCAGTTACCTAAGCAGACTTTGGTCCACTTATAAGAGTGCTACTGGCACTTATTTAATCCTGTGGATTAATATGGGTGAAAATGATTGTTATTTTATGCTACATAACTAGCTTCTTTTATACTAATTCTAAGCTAATTATGTAATCTCCTGATAAAGCAATTCCTTCATGAAGCTTGTGGAGGTTTTCAGAAGGTATTGGAATGCCTTGGAAGCTGGTGGAGTCATTGTATCACCATTGTTACTACTTTTACAATAAAGAAATATAATATTCCCATGACTGGTACTTCTGTGACTGGTCATGGACTTAACAGAGGAAGGAGAAGGTAAGGGGCCTAAGCCTAGTCGATACCCAGAATGAGGAAGTATATACATGCATGTCTTACTCATATAGGTTTAAGAGGTGACATGTGAAATAAGGAATGTGGGACAATAAGGTATGCAGAGCATGTGGGGGTGTCAAGTCCACATACCGAGACCCATCCGCTGGCAGTGCCGACCGAGCAATCATCCTATATCCACGACCAAGTGCCCGCGTTGCCTGCAT
>QLPG01002888.1:0-38928 GCA_003314385.1 Gomphus sp. MG54
ATCACTCAACAATGTCACAGAGGAGATCATTATTGGGATGTAGTATTTCTGTTTCTCGCCTTTCACGTTCCTCGGCTTTCTCATTCTATTATAGGAATCTATTCGACTCCTAATAGATTAGAAAGTAGTATAAAAGCTCTTGTACTATTAGTTCAGTCTTCAGTCAGAAAATCAATCCTGTTTTTGACTAAGATCCTCTGTTCACTTCCGTCTCTCTTTGCTATTACAAAATTTGGGGACCGTACGATCCAAGTAGGCACAACGCAAGTACGTTGAAGCCAACCTCAACTCCGAACCTTGCCAATAACCTCGCCATTGGGAGAATTAATAATATACGATTACATCTTTATCATCATCGTAACACTTCCACTAACTCAAGGAGTAACCTGTTCGACCTCACCCTCTCTTGGAGGATGTCCTCCCAGATCTCGGCAAGTCATTGCGACCCCAACCCCCCAGGCAAGGAGACTTCCACTGTCATTTCACGCCCGCTTGGCTGTATGGCCACCAGCCATTCACTCGGTCGCATTGTAACAGCCCTTCTCAGCCTCTTCATTGGCCTCTCCTCTTCCGTCTCCTCCCCTCCACTCTCTTCCTCACTCTTACTCTCCAACTCCACCTCTTCCTGACTCCTCACCTTGCACTGCCGAGGTGCCGCCAAACTGCATTTTACCCAGCACACATTGCAGCACCTGCATGCCACTCCCACATTTCTAACAGAGCAGGCTTCTCCGCGTTCCTTGCAATGGTCGTAAGGAGGGTGAAGAGAGGGCAACCACTCCCGGGTTGGCTTCTTTTTGAACTGATAAAAAAATAAGTAAAAACACAAAATACAAACAGAAAACCCTGTATACCTGGGCCCCCCTCAGCCTACCTCTCCTACTTGGCCCCATATCCACGTCCATACCCCTCTTACTCGTCGTCATCTTTGGCACACCCAGGCTTTTGGGATTTCGATGGCTTTGACACCCATGTTCTCGAGTGCCTTGCCCTGCCCTGCAAGGTCCTGGCTGACGTCCACATTCCCTTTCTCCTCAGGAGCCTGAATAACTGCCCGCTGGGCCAAATGGATCCACTTTTCCTCAGCTGCCTGGGCAATTTCCCGAGCCAGACGAGCAGCCTTGGTCGCCGTCTCAAATGCCTCCTTAGCGGCCTTTTCTGCCTGCTCTGCCTCTAGTTTTGCCTTTTCGGCAGCCTCCTCGTCTGCCTTCAGTTGAGCTGCGGCAGCCCCATCAGCCATCTCTTGCTCCCGTTGATGCTGTCATTCCAGCCGGTTCTTCTCGAATCGCTCCTTTTCGTCATCGGTTATAGCACCCATTCCTCGCTCTGATCCTTTGATGGGAGTAAAGAACAAAGTTGATGAAAAGCCTGGGAATTTCCCCAACCAAAACTGTGACATCACGCTGACACCCGGAACTCTATTTTTAACTCCGCTTACCAGCTTCATGGGTTCAGCCGCTAGAGGGGGGATACTGTCAAGCCCGCAACACCGAGTGCCAGCTTACTTGGGAATACCGACCAACCGGCCCTTACCCACATCATCTCGCACTACTGCGTGGCCTCAGCTCGGTACACTCGGTACATTGTATGGACCACTTCTCTCGTCCTATCCTCTTCATTGTTCCTTCACCCCCTATCCACTCCTTGACCCGTTTCCCCTAAACAACATGACAGCCACTTATTGTCCTGGCCACTGGCATTGTTTTATCTTGGGCCATCCTCCATTGTTCTATTTCTCGCCCACCACTTCATTATCTTATTCTCAGCCATACTCTATTATTCTAATCTCGCTTACATTCCTTATTCTATTTCTGATCACTGTGGACAATGCCTCCATGTGGTTTCTTCATAGCTTATTGTCTCCATTCCTTACGCCACCCTGTTCCACATCTTGCTTCTTAACTATATAAGTAGCAGGATGTATGTAGATAGTTCCTCACTCAGAATATCAATTGGTTCACACCCCTTTGTCTGTTTCCTATTTCTAAAGTCCTTCACTCGAGCCGACACCCTCGGCATCCTCACAAGGCTCCTCCCACTACCTAAATTAGTGGCACGCACAGAACAGCAGGGCACAATGCACGAGCACGTTGAAGCCTAGCCACTCCGGAACGGTTTGCAGGACTTAACCGATATCTCGGCATCACCGAATCCTGACAGGACTAAGGGTCACAGACTCAGGATCAGAATTGGAATGGAGACAGAAAGATGGAAGTGCTATGGGTCTTGGAACTGTTCACGGTATAGGGTGATATGAGTGGTTTGAGGTCGCAGGGACTTGGCTTCAACTTGTCAAGTGTCGGGTACTGACGGACTTCGGTACTGCCGAGGGGTGTTGGCAAAAGGTCGGGCAGACTATGGCCAAGTCCTGCAGGCCAATAGTAGTGGCATTGGCTTCAACATACTCGTGCATTGGGCCCTACTTGCTGTGCGTGCCACTGTATTTGCAACAGACAGATCCTCAGGAGGATGCTGAGAATGCCGGCCCAAGTCAAGGACTTAACAGAGGAGAAGAAGGTAGAAGGGCCTAAGCCTAGTCAATACCCAGAATGAGGAGATATGTACATGCATATCCTACTTATATAGGTTAAGAAGTGACATGTGGAATAAGAAATGTGGAACAATAAGGTATGCAGAGCATGTGGTTATTGTCCACAATGAATAAAATTAGAATAAGGAATGCAACGTGGGGATAGAACAATAAAAGACAGGATAATAGAATGTGCCCGAAGATAGGACAATAGGAGGTGCCAGACTATAAGACAAGGCTCGTAACCGAGGATAGTACAAGGACAGGAAGTCCTGAGATGAAAAGGGCCGAGGGGTGGGGACAGGGAGTGTGGATGGTGGATGTGCCGAGCCGAAACCGTCGTACCATGTGTCATGCATGCAACACGGATACTTGGTCGTGGATATAGGATGATTGCTCGGTCAGCAATGCCGAATAGATGTGTCTCGGTATGGTACTTGACAGTATCCCCCCTCTAGCGGCTGAACCCATGAAGCTGGAGATTATTTTATTTAAGGTTCGGGATGCCTGTTTGTGACAACACATCTTCTGGGCTTCACCATATCACTCTATCATCAAAACCACAACTTGAAGAAACTGGTAATAGCAAGGGGGAATTCGAGGAGGCTCCAATTGGGAGCATTGTTCAAGGGGTCATTCAGCCGGGACGTGTAGCATGGACGGCTATCGAGGAGGCGAGAGGAGCCGGGTCGTTCGCACAGAACAGAGAAAGGGTTCCCAATGCTTCGGGTGTCCCAAGTGATATAACGTGGAAGAGGAGTAGGAGCGTGAACATGGTGCCTAGCAATGGGCCGGGTACAAAGGATCGAAGAAGGAGGCGAAGTGCGAATGGGGGTACAGGTGAGTTCATTATGTTTTCTTTTGTAGTGGTTTTTATCGATTTTATTTCTCCATGGCAAGGATAAACCGACCCGAGAGGGGCTGCCGATGCCTCCTTGTGAACATTGCGCGAGATGAGGGGATGACTGCCTCGTGCAGTCCGTAGGAACCGCCTGTGGAATGTGCCGATCCCGCAGGGTTAGGTCCACTTTTAGCTGTACTTCGGGAGTCCCAAACTACGAGCGATCAGGCTGTACAGAGGGGTGAACCAGATGTGGAGTTGGAGGGCATGAAAGGTGCTGGGGAGGTGGAGAGAAAACCAAAGAGGAGGCTGAGGAGGGCCCGTGTTAGGCAGTCGAGTGGGGGGGCTCCTGTAGGGGTCGGGGTCTGGAGAAGGAGAGAGATGGAAGAGTTGATAGAAGAGCTCTTTAGGAGGGTGCACCGGTTAGAGGGTGAGGTGTTCCTCATACCAGAGGGTAGTTTGGAGGGTTCAGTAGATGTGGGAGTGTCAGGAGAAATGGAGGGTAAGGGGAAAAGGGAGCAGGAGGAAGCGGATGACGAGGATGATCATGATACAGAGATTGTTGAAATTGATTAAATATATCTTTTTTTTTGAATGAATGAATGAAAGGAAATGAAGAAATAAAGGAAAAAGAGACAAGTCAAGGGTGCCGAGGTGTTCAGCAGGTTGGCTGTGTTATTTTTGGCAGAAGAAAAGGGTGACGGGTGGACTGAGAGGAGTGTGAGGTTTTTTGTGGTGTTGAAATTGGAGTGTGGGGATGTTTGTAGAAGGAATAATAATGGTGGAATGAGGGGATATTTTGGGAGTGAGAGTAGTCGTAAGGTCATGAGTGGAGTGTCGGGATCATATAAGGAAAGGACTAAAGGAATAGAGGGAGTGAAGGACAGGACAGAAGGTGATGGATGGAGGGGTTTTCAGGGGAAGGATGTCTTTGGGAGGGGAGTTTGCGCAGTTTGAAAAGGTTTCTAGCTGGTTGCTACCCCCCCCCCCCTTGTAGGTAGATGTCCCACCATCTACTAAAGGTGTCAGCCTCTAGCCGAAAAGAATGGAAAAGGGTCATATGGGCATATGATGCGCATGTACAGAGTGAAAGAACAGAAGCGGATGGGGATGGATGGGTGAGACCTTGGCCAAACATGCCGAATGACAATGTTGACCGAGAGGTCCCTGCCGAGAAACTTGCCAGCTGTTCTGGTATACAAGCATGCACAAGGCAGTTGCATTGACTAGGGCTATTGGCGAAGCTTCCAGCGATAGAACAGGATCCTGGGTGAGGCTTTTGGAACAGTGGCAAATGCCACCTGGACCTAGGCCATCGAGATGTACCTAAAAATGTTAGTAGCTTGACGGATTATAATACTGCCCAATACCCTGTTAATCAATGGATTATAGCGGGTGAGCGAGTTGTGCCCAAATTTTGCTGACTGACGGATCTAGTACATGACAGACGGATGGGTGGACTGAGGTTGTCCAGACAGAAAATCTAGTAGATGTATCTGTGCTTGTTAGCAAGAAATACTAGATCGGGAAAAGTCATAATCATAAACAAATTTTCAAATGGTCTGTGAGCTGATACTGATTGATCAAGCATGCCGGACAGATTGCCAAGGGTGGGGCGTTGCCTCCCAGTTGGCAGAAGGGGATGGTGTCCAAATCTATACTGATATTGGTTCGAAAATGCTGAGCATGGATTTCGTCTTGTTGGATATATTTCCAAGAGTAAGACGATCCGATGAAGCTGTGAGCAGATCCTGATTCAAAACAGTTAGAAAGGTTACCGAGGAACCCGGTTCCAAACAAGAGGATAGAAAGATCATTAAAAGGGTGTCTTGAAAGACCATATTCGTAAACCATGAATGCATGGAAAGTAGTTTGATTCTGGGTATACTGTCAAGCGTCGGGTACTGATGGACTTTGGTACTACCGAGGGGTGTTGGCGAAAGGTCGGGCAGACTATGGCCAAGTCCTGCAGGCCAATAGTAGTGGCATTGGCTTCAACGTACTTGTGCATTGCACCCTACTTGCCGTGCATGCCACTGTATTTGCAACAGACAGATCCTCAGGGGGATGCTGAGAATGCCGGCCCAAGTCGAGGACTTAACAGAGGAGAAGAAGGTAGAAGGGCCTAAGCCTAGTCAATACCCAGAATGAGGAGATATGTACATGCATATCCTACTTATATAGGTTAAGAAGTGACATGTGGAATAAGGAATGTGGAACAATAAGGTATGCAGAGCATGTGGTTATTGTCCACAATGAATAAAATTTGAATAAGGAATGCAATGTGGGGATAGAACAATAAAAGACAGGATAATAGAATGTGCCCGAAGATAGGACAATAGGAGGTGCCAGACTATAAGACAAGGCTCGTAACCGAGGATAGTACAAGGACAGGAAGTCCTGAGATGAAAAGGGCCGAGGGGTGGGGACAGGGAGTGTGGATGGTGGATGTGCCGAGCCGAAACCGTCGTACCATGTGTCATGCATGCAACACGGATACTTGGTCGTGGATATAGGATGATTGCTCGGTCAGCAATGCCGAATAGATGTGTCTCAGTACGGTACTTGACACAACTTATGTGTTATGCCCTCCTCAATCGTCTGTTCCTAATTTCAGAAAGCTGGAAAGTTTACCAGAACTTAATCGGAAACTATGATGTAGAATTAAGTCAATATTCGTACTGGCAAATAGTCCAGTCGACTGGTGACTTATATACATGTATCTAGTCTTGTACTATCTTTTACTGAGTAAAGACAAGGGGGGGAAGAGAGTACAAGGGGCAATATAAAACAAAGAACAAAGGAGTGAGGTATGCGATGATCCTGCACATCGTCTATCAAAGGAACGGAACCTTGACTTCAGAATCTTCAGAGGTTCGGAAACATGGAACCTCGGAATGATGCATCAGAAATCCAGAAATCGGTTATTCAGACTTTGAGCGATCGGAAAGGTCCCAGAAATGGTGCAGGTGGTTATGGGGTTTAATGTGGGTTTATTTGGCAGCATGGGCCATAACACCAATGTACTAAGTGACTTGTAAATGACTTAGTCACCTGTGCATGGAATTAGACATTTAGCATTTGGTCAGCACTGCCGAGTGAACCGATGCTCGGTACTGTGTACTTAACATCATCCAAATTCTACATATATAGTTCAGCATCTATCTTCCCCTTAATCTCAGCAAGTTTTCCTATACCATTCCAGCCCATATAGCCCCATCCTACTGCTGAACTTTACAATTCTTTGTCCCTCCTTCTCAATCAGCCTATCCCCTGTTTGCTTCCACACCCACTGCTTCCCATCTAACCCAATCCTGTTGATTTTAGTTTCATCTGACTAAATTACCCTCTTCCAGTCCTCCACAGTCTACTCCTTGTATCTTAGAGCAAAGGCCCACCACTTCTGCAATGAGCAATGGCTTTTTCTTCTTTGTAACAGCCTTGAATGAGTACTGGTTGAGCATATTTCTGACTGTTTGTAGGCAAACTGGGTAGGAGATGATGGTGTTAATGTGTTTGGTGACCTGAATAGCAATTGGCAGCCTTCCCAGTGGTGATTTGGGTGAGGATTGATTGTTTATCAGTAGGAGAGAGCTTGGAATAACAACCAGAAGAAGGAATTTGTTGATTGGGGAGGAGTTGTTAAAGGACCCTGGAGATGGTAAACCTGTCAACACCAAGTTTGGAGGCAATATGATGTGTAGGGTAACCATTGGAAGCAAGGGAGAGGATGTTTTCCTTTTGAGCAGAGGAGATGGGATGCATGTTGAATTTGAAGATCCTGAGATGCTGGCCCTTCTTAAATACATTAGATCCAGGAACCATGTAAGGTACAATCATCCTGATAACCATCCATCAAGTTTCCCATGTTATGGGAACCAGGCACCATTGTTATAATACTTCTTATGCCTAGTCAAATAATTGTCCCAATAAGTCCCCAAAATGAATTGGCTATATCTCCATGGAAACATTATCAAATTACATAATTCTTGGGTTCACATGTAGCCCTTAACAAGACCTCTCTTATATACACCAAGATATTGGCTCTGTTTGGCCTTGTTGTGATGCTATGTGACCATAAAGCAGAAAGTGCAAAACATTGGGACAATTTGTTGAGTCACTGTATATGAGATATGATTTTGGATTGAGACAAAGTGTAGGGTGGAACTCACATGTGGATGCATCTTGCAACACTGCATATATAACATAACATGTGGTATTTCCTCTGGGTGATTTGACATTCTCATCTTGTGGCTGGAGGGAATAGTGGCTATAGTGTTCTCTCAGTGTAATCTGTGTGGAGCTCGGCTATTGACAGTTTCCCTTAGGTACAATGCGGACTATCTGTTAGTATAAATACTCAATGTATATCTTATTGGTAATGTATTGGGTATCCTCCGGCGAGGTCTGCATATCCTGGACCTCGAATCCCCCGGCATATATTCATCGTTCGTCATTTCAAGCAGGTTTCAAGCGAATATATTTAATGACTTATTTTACAACACAACACATGTAGCACTTTGCTGTGCAACAACTCATGGATACTTTCTGGGTTTTCTGGTCATTCTCCAGACTATGCCCCCATGCTTCAGAATCGTGACAAAGAATGTGTAATTTAGTCCAACTATTTGAAGATTTTTTGCATTAGAAACTTTGCAATTCCCCCCAGTGTTGACAAGCCAAATTGGCAATGTGACGGTGACTACGTTTCCTTGCTTGCCACGTTGATGCCACACATGTAGGTGGCGTCAAGAGTCCGGAATCCAATAGGCGCCCCTGTAACCATTTCGCCCCTTTCCACATCGTTCCATGGCCTCGACTCCGACATCCTCAAGCTCAACACCATTGTCTCGTTCAACACCTCAACCTCAATTTCCTATAGCTGTGTCCTCACACTCCCCCAGTCCCTCTGCATTGAAGGCTGCGAAAACGAACAGCAATCGTCCGAAAGCAGCAAATGTGTTTACGAACGATGGTAGTTTTCTAGAACGATTCCAGCGTAGTAAGAAGGTGGATAGCTTTTTGTTGTGTGTATCGTGAGGATCTCATACATGGCCGTTTATTACAATTACAGGATGAGGAGGGCAAGCAGAAATTAGAGGAAGATGCGATGAGGTTATTAATTTCCATTCTTGGCCCCTATTTTCTTCTAATTTAGTCACTACAGGAAACGAGCTTTTGAGGATCGTTTCGTAAGTTCATCTTACCAGTAATGCACCAAAATTGGTAGCTGATGGTTATTTTATCCAGAAAAAGAGAGGCAAGCGCCACGCTCCGGATACATCAGTCTCAAATCCTGTAGACGATCATCTATCCAAAAAACTGAAAATTGATAAAGAGAGTGACAAAGAGAAACCTCTCAGTAAGCTCTTGTACCTACACTCTCTAACCACAACTTACCCCAGAGTGGTGCATCCGCTAGCACAGTATGAGAAGGAGGTGAAGAGTTATGCTGGTCGCAGTCTTAAGGATGATGGAATTGGCGTGAGGCCATTGGTCAAATGATAATAGTGCACCCCGCGACAGTTGATTCTATCATACCTATCACCTTGTCTAAGGTTGCGTGGCTACTCTTATTAGTATCGACATGCCATCTATATATACCATTACCGTGAATATCTAGAGTCATATTCGTGATACCCAACTTATATTACACACGTATAGAGGTACGGCATGAGGCGATAGAATATTATACACTGGCTACACGAAAAACCTGTGCTTTGGGGTCAGTAGGAAACCTTTGAATCTAGGATTACAGAACTTCACCTTAACGCTTCCACTCTTCAGGTCATCAAGTCTATAGCTGGCTGTCTCAACAGTCTAATGGATGGATGGTGAGTGACTGCCCAGAAGCATCCCTTGATGAAATTGCAAACCTGAGAGCCAACGTGCTGATTTGCTTGGAAAACTTTTACTTTGCTCTTCTTCACATCGAACTCACTTACAATGCCGACTAAGGGCTTCTGAACGGTACCTGCCGTCTGATGGTAGCTCTGCAATCCCTTGTGACCCTTAAGTTTTGCCTCGGTCAACTGAACTATATCGCCTGGCATAATATTACTTGAGCGACGCAAGACTGAGGTTCCGTCCTGGGAATAGATGAGATGCCCATACGATTCCTTTGACGCTTGGGGGACCTGTGCAAGCACCGTGTATACGAAGCCATGACTGGTTCCATCTCCCACGACTGATTTTTTTGATTTGTCAAACAAAGCAGAAGCCGATGCGTGTACAGCGGTGCCGACTGACCCCCAGAGCTCCGAGAGTTCATCAGCAGAAAGTTGCACATCCGCCCGCGCTGTTGGAGGGGGTTTGGGGGTTGGGTTTGGCTCAACCGAGCTTGCTGGTAATTGCGGAGGGGGGTACGTCGTGGAATCCTCTAAGGAGATGGATACATCCGTTCCAAGATCACTCGGAACATTTACATCGAATGAACCTCTCGGGATCTCTGGAAGTTCCCATGGGGAACTATCCAAACCTTTCGAAGGAGCCGGCGGGGGCATAGCAGGACGCGACGGCCTAGATCGTGGCGGTGGCGGCGGCGGAACCTCCTGAGTATCATCGACCATGACGAAGTCATTAGTTGGAGAAACATGTATTCCAGAGGCACTGGATCGCATGGACTCGGTCTTAGGCAGTGATGGACGTTTGGGCGGAGATGTCGGAATGGGTGGCCTTCTCCCCCCCGGAAGTGGGGGTGGGACATCAGACGGGGGTGGATGAGATGACCTGCTAGGTCGCGAAGGAACTGGGGGAGGAATCTCCTCTGCTTCTTCTACCGCATCTTCGGGATTGACTTCCTCCATGGACAACTCAGATCCTGCTTCGACCTTAATGCCTTCATCAGAAACAGATTCCAAGTCCGTCTCATTATTTGTAGGATCAACAGTTGAAGGCAGACCCGCATGAGTAGACTGTTGGGGAGGGACTGGACCCTGTTCAGCAGCACGTGAGGCACTGTGATCGGAACCATTTCGCGGATTTGTTGAGGAAGACATCTGTGGCAGCATACCAAATCGCATGCCGCCCAGTCCTACCAACCGGGCTGCAATTGCTTGCCTCCTCACTCGTTCAGTCTCATCGGAATCAGCCTCCGATCCCCCTACATCAGCTTCTTTAGTGCCTTCCTTGGTATCCAACTCTTGTTCTCCAACTTCTGGACCAAGCTCATGGGGTGAGGGTGACTCCAGCGGTTGTGTTGAAGGTCTGCGTAGAGCAGGAAGGGGAGGAGCTCCGAACCTGATTCCTCCAAGCTTGGCCATCCTCTCAGCAATAGTCCGCCGCCGTGACTGCTCGACATCTTCGTCTGCTGTGTCATCGGATGGTTCCCTAGAGCTAGGTTTGAACGAAGGCAGATGTTGCTCACGAGGAGTTGCTGGAGTACGCGGCGGACTATAGATGGCCGGATCGATAGGGTCTAAGGGAGCGAGCTCAGTGAAACTGCTTATGCAGTATATATGAACTGACCTGGTTCAGATTCTGCCAGAACCTCCTGCTCGATGGAATCTCTCAGAGTAGCCTCAACCTCTGACCCAGTTGTCTTTCGTCGTGTGGGAGCCTCTCTAGTTTGTGGGGTGTCATTGGATGATGCCCGTCTTATTGTTGTAGCAGAAGGGAACTCTTCGATAGGCTGCGAAAGCACGGGTCTAGGTGGCCGTGATCTGACCCCTTCCGTTGCTTGAGACAAAGAGGGGGGAGGGGGCGGAGGGATACTTCGCCTTATAGAAATTGGCCGTGACTTCGTTGGCAGTGCTTCAGGAGACGAGGGACGAGATAATTGTGGAACAGGAGGCCGTGCAGTCGGAGAGTCGGTTTTCCGAGGTGAGGCCGGTGGTGGAGATTCTCTCACTGAGTGAGAATCATCACCGGGCGGAGCTGGGACTGTTCTTGGAGGGGGAGGGAATGACCTGCGAGACGTCGGAGAAGTGGTAGAAGAGAACTCAGGAGAGTCTGCGGTGGAAGAAATTGGAGGCATGGTACGGGAGGGAGGGTGTATAGATCTTATTGATGTTGGCGATGGCGAAACGTCCCTTGGGGACTCTTTTCGTACAGTCCTCGATGATATTAAAGAGACAGGTGTTGTATTCGAAGGTAGAGTATGTATTTGATCAGGACTGACGCTTCGGGGCGTAGGGATGTTGGTCTCATCATCTGGTGCGAGAGGATCGTGAGCAGGGGGTGAAGTCTCCTTAGCGACAGGCGACACGTCCGGTCTGTGAAGGATCGAATCAGGTAGGATCTCAATAGATGTCACCAGAGGCGGGGGAGGTGGAATGGCACGAGTTATACGCGGCGGGGCCATTTCATCACCGTGCAAGCTCTCCTGCTCTTGTGCAGAAGTCTCAAGGTGGTCTTCAACCTCAGGTTGAAACACAGGCACTAGCTGTCTCAGCTGAGGGTTAGGCTGAGAATTGATCACCCCAGTTACTGGCAATGAGTCTTCTAGGACGGTCAGAGTACTTTGGTGTTCTTCTACCACGTTGCTAACATGTGGTTCCTGACCATCCGCCTCATAACTCTCAAATTCGGTCGCAAATTCTTCCTTGCCTTCATGGGCATCTAATGGGGTACGTTCGTCAATTGTTTAAAATATGAATACATATATGAGGAAGTTGTGAATAGACATTTCAGTTCAGAAACCTACCTGCAGAGGTTTGTTTATCGACGGTAAAGTCTTCATGCAATGGTGTGTGTTTAACTGGTTCGTGAGGCTCGCCGCCACTGGCTTGCCTTGGAAGGCCAGCAGCACCAAAAGGGCTGGCTGAAAATGGGTTGCGACCTCCCTTCTTTGCCAGGCGCTCTGCAATACGTTTCTTACGGTCAACTTCTTCCTCTTCCTTTTGTTCTTCGACTGTCCCTACGGTCTGAAATTCTGACGCTCTTCGGTCCTGCATGGCTGCAGACACTCTCTCCTCAGCTACTACCTCTACAGGCTCGCGGGTAACAGCTGCAACTGTAGTTGTGATGCTTCCGATTTCCGGCAAGAGTTCTGAAGGTTGACCTACGGAAGACATTCCAGTGTGGACGTCAACATGTTGCTCGTCGTCGTTAGTAGCGGTCTCGGGAGCCGAAGGTTCATGGGCTCCTTGTTCAACCATGACCAAGCTGGGAGGCTCCTCAGATTCGTGTATCTCACGTATGTTCTGCGTCTCCTGAGTGGCAAGAACTTCTACACAAGGTGTATGCATCTCCAATCCTGGTTCTGGCTCAAGGATGTGCTGGTCATCCGTTTGCAGTTCTCGGGCCCTCTCAGTCACAAAGACTTCTTCCTTTGGGACCTGGGGAACCTTCTGAGATGATTCACCATCATCAATAATCTCCCCCGACGATGGTACGCCAATGTGCCTTGCTGCCTCTGCTATAGTATTAGGATCTTGATCAGAAACGAATTGATGAGAATCGAAGGGGCGGTTTCTCATGGAGAATTCATCTTCTGATCCAGGTCCTTGATTAGCTGGAAAAGATGCTTCATCTTGACCCGTGGAATGTGAGCTAGTTGTCTCAACAACTACTGGTGCTTCTACAGGTACCAATGGAACTTCAGATGTGTCCCGATCTTGTGCCTTGGCGTCTGTCTTCAGATTACGCGCACTCTTCTTACGAGGCGGACCTGCGCGACGAGGAGCCGCTGGAATGGGAATAGAAGCAGGGAGTGAGCGAGAGGATGGCTGTGATGGCTGTAAAGAAATGGTATTAGGAATAGGATATGAATCAGAGCCTAATGAAGACGGCAATTCCAAGGCCGAAGGGGGCGAGGGCAATGAGGGTGGCGGCGCCATCCTGATCTCTTCAGCAGTGACTTCTTCATCTAAGAGATGCCATGCTTATGAGATATGTAGTAATGATGGAAAAAAGAGGGACTCAACCTGCGACAGTTGGAGAAACATACGACTCTGTCACAGTCACTTCTGGAGGAGAATCAGCCTTTGACTGAGTAGCTGCACCATCAGCAGGAGGGGAAGTATTTGAATCAGGCCGGTCGATGGGTATTATGAACTTGTCAGCAGTAATCGAAGGACCTATGTCCTCTGGGAGAGGTACCCTGGGTTTCTGGTTTACCTCGGGTTTCCTTCCAAACATAGGTGGTGCCATTCCCACCCTGGCACCCCCTAGTCGTGCCATCCTGGCGGCAATAGCTGCCCGACGCTCTCGCTCCTTGGCCTCTTCGTCTTGCTCTTCTTCAACGGGTGTGTCCCTGCCTTCCTCCGGGAGGTCACTCTCGGGTCCAGTACGAGCGACATCAGGATCATCACGAGCTTTCAAATCCGACTCTGAAGGCAGGATATCTCTTGGTCGTTCGGAGAGCAGTTTGTCCTCCTCATGTGATGGGGAATGCGTTTCGGATTCTTCCTGCGGAGGAGGTGGAACGATGAGCGGTGGTCTCTTAACAGGCTTTGGACCAGGGGGTGGAGGGCCGGGAGCTGCACCACCACCACCAAACGCGCCTTTCCCCTGCAGCGCGGCCATGCGCTCCTTCAAGCTCCCACCTTTGCCAATGCTCTCTTTCGCATCACTAGCAGACATCCCACCAGACTTCTTCTCTTCATGTCCGATATTCTCAGCCGCAGTGGAAGGGGGAGAAGGCGAAGTAGGCTTCCAAGAAATATTTCCCGGCTTAGGGCGTACTGGAGGGGGCTTGGGAGCCGAAGATGGTGAGGGAGACTTCTCAAAAGCGGCAATTCGGTCTCGCAGAGACCCGGGTTTGGTTTTTGGGACCAGTGGCGGTTGTTGTGAGTCTGACATGGGTACCAAGGAAAATCAGGACAAGAAACTGTTGAGTAGGCCCAAGGGTAAGTACCACGCCGTTATAATGAGGACCCTAGTCCTACCTTACGTAAACGGGACAAGAGGTAAACCCGTTGAACCCGTCGTCACGCTACTCTGGCGGTTACGCGCCCGGAGATCAAATGAATTATTGTACTCTACGTATTGCAGTACAACAACCTCTACACAACTATGAGAAAACTTCTCACACCTGCTGATGAGCTCAAGGTTCAATCTGAAAGGTTCAATCTGAGAGGTTCAATCTGAAAGCTTCCACAGCCACATGGGACCTAAGAGGAATAACTGTAAGAAACCTAGAGAAAAATAACGGGTACAGTGAACTCACCAACAGGATCATCCACGTCGTGAAACACGGTCGTCCAAGCACCTATCGCACCAAAGGCAGATGCGACGCCACCAACCTGGACAGCTTCGGTACTAAACAAGGAATTAATAAAGCCCATCATGAAATACCAAAGCAATACCTCCAAATGGTTTGGCCTGGTTCGCCTGACATCTACCGGGGCGGGATCAGCTGCCATTAAGTCAAGCAGTACTATAACTTACAAATGACCATCGGACCTGCCCGTCTGGTGTCATATACACTCGACCTTTCACGCGAGCATTTCCGGATATTTTCCCCAGAAAGTGGAGAGTTGGACGGTTGATGCCTTGCGAAGGCAGAGACTGTGAGGGCTCCTCGACATTAACCAGGCTCAGTTCAAACTCGAGAAAACGCAGTGCTTCCTCAAAATCATCGTCTTCGAAAACAGAAGCAGTTGGAGTTCCATGAGATGTCTAACAAAAATGGTTAGAAACCGTGTGCTCAGAAATATGTGTCACTCGCATGCAATCGATTGAATGCTGACGAGATATGATATCAACATAACAGAAATTGGAAACATATTGTTCAACTCACCCAATAAATCCCGATGATCACAGAAGCAAAAAATAACCTGCCATTTCCCTTCTAACCCAGCCCAGTCTTTGGGATCAGCGTTTTCGGAGCGTGGAATTGACTGTGACTGAATGTGTCGCATAGACATCGGAAGCCCAGGCTGATCACTCTCGACGAAATCCATTATGTTCATCGCAATGACCTCGTGGATGGCATACAAGTGCTTCCAATGGACCCGCCCGCTTCCGTCTGGGATGAAGGGACCGTAATCGTTATTTTTGTGGTAATTCCGCAAATCATAAACGAAGGACCGTGCACGTAGCCGTCTGGACGGTGTTGAAACTACCATGGCCTCTAGGCCGGCGTACAGCTTCAGGCGACTGACCAAATGCGTCTGTTCCATATCGCAATCGAGGTCAGAACCCTCCTGTCCAGAAGGATGGGTTGTTTGACTGCAGAAGCCGCTGCTTCTTAAGAGGGTACGAAGGTGTTCAAGGTTACAGGAGTTGAACTGTAACGGTTGTGAGGCCGGACGAGCGTATTCGGCAATTTGAATCAGCGTCCGGAGAACTTCGACCGTGTATCGTGGCGCGTGAGCATGTAGCACCTTGCTGACAGCGGTCCACTCTTTAAGGAGCGATTCCCAAGGAATCTGTTTCTCCTGTCCTAGAGCAAGTCGAGGGTCGTCGTATTCCTTTTGATTCAAAAACAGCATTCGCCACAGGTGATTGTCTACAGGCTTATAGACGAGGTCATGATAAGCTTTACAAGTCTGTGAGAAGGCTGCAACGGCTGTAAGCGGCAAAATGCTGAGAATCGCCTCGATGATCTCAGATGGCAGTTGGATTATGTATATGCGACCAACAGCTGAAGGGGGAGCTTCGAGCGAGAGCAGGGCAAAGGGGGGTAACTCAGATTGCATGGAGATGGTGAGAAGCAAAGAGCCAACCTGGATCCGCTGGGTTATATGCCACCCACTGAATCGTGGGAACAGATGCTTGGGATTACTAATCGACAAAGATTGGTTTTTGTGCCGCATTCGGACGAATGCTTTGCAACGAAGCAAATTGAGCCTTAATAATCATCCAAGACTCTTTCTAACCACGAACCTGTCCATTTGAACAGAAATTGCAGACTGACTTCCCTTGACCAGTGATCGACCCTGTACGAAAAGGTTGAACTCCAATTAAGAACATCTCTGCAAGAGTGCTTTTGCTATGTGACGAGAGCACTATCGTATCATACCGAACCGATAACTAATGGCCACTACTTTCCGCCTTTCTCAAATATGTATGTCCATAAATCCCAAGGTTACTTTTTCGTTGGCGTAGTACATCCCCTGGCCATCAAAACGTGATGTACATCACTCACAGATATGTATGTGCAGACCGGTACCTCACTGACTCTCAATACTCTCAGGAGTTCTCTGCTTCTGTGAGTAAACCCCCTGAATAGCTAATGGCAAATATCAGCGACTAGATTCGAGGCGGCGCATAGTGTGGGACTCAGCCCACAACCGGGACCCCTTCGACCCACTTTATGAAATCCGAAATTCGTGCACTGTTCAGTCATGTCTTCACGCTCACACAGAGACCATTCCATCCCAATTCTTGTATGGGAAATGGCGACGGGCTCCTTGGGTATGTCTTGCCAATAAAACGAGACACAAGATAGTCCTAATTCCGCTTCTCTCAATGGGGATGGATTTGGAACTAGTACAAGATGTGGTTCGGCCAACAACCATGCTAGAGGTCCCCGAACTCAAAAGACACTGGATATCGGGACCAGAGATCGGAATCGTTTCCGGATAAAATTTCGGATTATAGAACAGGCATGTACATGAGGGGCCAAACTAATTCTACATGGCCTTCAGTCTAACCCCTTGAAATGCAGTCTAAACCCAAATCTTTCCTGTAAATTCCCAAGAGGAGCCCGTAAGGTAACTCAAGTACTCACCAAGGACGGCGCGCATTCCATAGGCTAAAGTTCACCGAGAGTTTCACACCTTCCTCAATAGTAAGGCTTCCTTTGAAATCTTGAAGGGACTGATACAAACACAAACCTCGACCCCGCGCAGCTATCACTCTTGGGAAACACCTCTTCAGGTCGATAGGAGGAAGCACGAAATATGGCTGGCAGAGGATAAGGGAATGTCGGTGCACCAAACGCGGCGACGAGAAGGGTGAGCATAAAAAAATACTTGAAACGAAACAACATCACAGCAGAGCTCTGAGACACTTTCACGGGAGAAGGTAAGGAAATTGTTCAGTATGACCACAGAGATCGCTGGGAAGGAGTGAACTTACGATGCTGGCTGCAAACTTGAAAGAATGGATGCAACAAATGTGGACCGCCACGTCCAAGTATAAAGCATCACTTCCATTGATATTAATCACAGATGTATGATATCGGTTCAATTGCTGAGAAGAGAGCCTAAGACCCTAAGTCGTGTTCAATTGCTGAGAAGAGAGCTTAAGACCCTAAGTCGTGTTCAATTGCTGAGAAGAGAGCTTAAGACCCTAAGTCTTGTTCAATTGCTGAGAAGAGAGCTCAAGACCCTAAGTCGTGTTCAATTGTATTGCGAACTGAAGTTACTTAATCAGATCCTGGTTCTCAGACATCGACCTGGAGCCATTTGTGATAAGTATAAGCACCATCTCGGCAGGAAAGAACAGTAATATTGACATCCTAATTACAATTGATACAGTAAAAGGAACTACATGGAGGTGTGAGCAAACTATCTCACGATGCTTCTGAACGTCTTTACATAGGAGTGAATGAGTCGAACCTACTCCTGACTCAGTCGACTACTTCTGCTTCGCTTTCGTGGTTTTCCTCTCTCCGCTGTGCACGACGGAGAGCATTAGCGGCACGCTTAGCGAGTTCTTCGTTGGGTTCCAAATCTCTTAAGGTTAGCATCTACGTAGCCCAGAGGTTTATACGGATGGGTGTGAAATGGTTTCCATATAAAATCATACCTGGTTGCAACCAGTGGAAGGACATTTCATCCGGCCACGTCCACTAGCTATATATTCACGAATCGGTGTGGCTGAGAATGAATGACCGCATATTGTCCTGAATTAGAAAGAAAGTGAACAAGAAAGTGACATTGAGTGACTAGGCAACTGACGACGTCAGTGGATCCGTGAGAGGCATGAGCGTGAGGGGACACTTGAAGGCTTGAGTCATGCCTCCAACCTCTATTTCGGAACCGTCGTCGGAATCTGCGTCCTCTGAAGGACGGAGAAAATTAACAATAGAGACTAGCATAGATTAATCTTCACCTCTGGGAAGAAGATCTGTCAATGGGGGCATGGGATCATCGTGATTAACCTCCCAAACTCGTTCGCGGAATTTTAAGTAATCCTCATGTTTCATATACTTTTGACGTGTAGTCCGGCTGTTGTACGCTTGAATTGCTTCTGAGACATTTTGTGTGTGAGTTTCTTCAAGGTTGCCCTAGTGCATTGATCGGTTTGATTATCTGAAATATGAAGCAAAAAAGGTCACGCCGCACTTGTGCTTCTCCACGAAGAATACTCTGTTTGAGAGAATCAAGACTATTCTGATATATTTTTAGTTCTTGTTGCGCATCTATTAGCCGACGCATGACAATATCGAGTTTATTAGCAGCCTCAGAAATTATAAATGTAAGTTAGTGGTACTTCCGGTTTAAATTCAATCATACCTCTTGACCCTCTTCAGTGTTCCCTGAAACCTCTTCTACGGCAACAGCCGTGTCCAAGATAAGTCCGAACTGAGTATGATCCAACTGGTGAACAACACTCTGCATGTCTGATATAATTCCATCAATGGTTTTCGCGCTCTCCGTAGGAATGGGGCGTTCAGTAGCGAGGAACTCCTCTCTGTCAAAGGGTGGCGCATGCACGTCATTTTCAGTGTCGCGTTCGTCGACAGACGCGTCACGACGTGTCCGCGAGCTCTTGTTCTTCTCTGTCTTGACTTTTTCTACCTTCGGCTTTATTTTTGTCACGTTGGACTTGTTGGAGTGGACGGGCTGCTCATATTCATTTACCATGAGTTGATCAGCATCTTGTACAGAATCTTGCTGGCTGGGCGCATGTTCTTGATTATCGACCTCGATGTCGTCTTGTGACAGTGCTGCTGTACGAGTGGCACGGCGAGGCATTACAGGAATGGACGCGTTGTTTACAGCCAGCTTAGTCATCATCCTGCTTGCGATGTTTTCTGCTCTACGCAGCCTTTGTTCCTTTACACTCGTCCGGTCCTTTTGCAGTACACCTTTGGTGCTGCGCACCATGAACCAGTCTATGCGTAGCCCATCTAAGCCGCGCCGCAAACTTTCACCACCAAAATCCAAATCCCCAGCATTGCAGGAGTGTTATCAACGCAAAGGCGTTTGCTCCTCCATATTTACCCTTGCTCCCAAAAAACCAAATTCAGGAAACCGGAAGGTTGCCAGGGTGAAGCTCACCACCGGGAAAACAATCATGGCCTATATACAGGGTGAAGGACACAACTTGCAAGAGCACAGCGTGGTCCTGGTGAGAGGAGGCCGTGTACAGGATTTGCCAGGTGTGAGGTAGGTCTAACTATTTATAGAGTCAAAGCAAATTGCTTATACTGTTCAGGTATAAAATTGTGAGAGGCGCGTTAGATTTGGGTGGCGTTGTGAACAGGATGACACGAAGAAGTAAATACGGAGGTGTGTGCTTGTTGTGTCTTTGAGTTACTAGCTCATTCCTTTCAGCCAAGAAACCTAAAAAATCATAATAATAATTCACAATTTTGCATTCAATTTCGACATTTCGCTCTCATGGCATGGGCTGGAAGAAACGTAAAATGGAGCATGAATGTCACTCTATATCTGGATGTCACCAACCCTATCTTTTGAGCCATCGGTCAGCAATGCTTTAAGTGTCTATGATACGTTGAGATTGTTCAAATTACGAATTTGCTCTCCATTCGAGTGCTTCGACGTCTAAACCATGTGCCACGCGCTTCCAGGGATTGGGATGCAAACAACAGTATGATAAATTGGAATTAGAGCTTTTCTGGACCACATGGTTGCCTAGAGAGAGAGTGTGTGTATCAATTAGAGTGCTTGAAATGCTCAGTGCTTATGGTGCACTGTAAACTACTGCGTAAATACTTGTGCCCCAATAAAAAAGAATGAAAAAATAGAAAGGAAGTCTAGGAATATTTATCATAATAGAAGAGGTCTTATGTACAGATGCCTGGCCATCTAAGATGGCAGATGATATGGCTCTAAACCTGATGCCCTTTTCTAGATGATTGCATCTAAGAACTTATGTCTCTTGCCACTAGGGAATAGCATAGGTCACACAAACCTGCATAGGCCATGGGTTTGGGTGTCCTCAGGTTTGGGTGCCGGTCAAGCTGAGAGCACCTGGAACCCAGGCCCAACCCATGGCTGGTGGGCATTCTCAATGATGTTTTTTTTTCTTGCCAGAGATGAGCCATTCACATGGGGTAGACCGTTTGCAAGACAGCTAAGAAGGTGAGGTGAAGAAGAGATGGATCTGGGTGTGGTAGAGTCCATTGAGACTGCTGAACTTACTAAAGTACCACAACATCCTTGCAATCGTTAGTGGCTCTTTCTTTTATTCCTTAATAGTATTTTTTAGCCATTTCTAACTCCCACTTGATCAGAGCTTGACTTCATTGTTTGTCGTACTTACAACATACAGTATGTATACCATCTTCATCTCCTACCTACATGAGCTACTCATAACAGCTTGAACGATGGCGAGGTCTCGTTGTGCCCTTGACTTATACGCTGGTGAGTTCGCATCAGGCTGGGCATATAGAATACATGATATCACTTTTTTGGGACCAGGGTCTGCGATTTGGAATATCTAACGCAGCATTCCTCGACACTTTATCTTGCTCAGGGGTTGGGTAATATCCGTGCGCTCGGATCACTGTAATTGACCACGGTCAATTTGTGGATGTTTTTTTTAACCATGGGTTAGTTGGCTCCAGGTTGTCTGGACATACCTCTGATTGCACTGTTAGAAGCTTGACACCGACACGGCTGATTACATGCACCCACCATCTGACTCAGGCATATCCAATTGAACCACCTTTGACACATGCAATGCTCCCTAACCATCATATAGCACTGACATATTATGCATTGACAATGCCCCTACACTGCACTCCCACCATTTTTTTCACAATCTGTTGACACCTGGACACCTATTGGAAAAAACCCATAGGTTGATAGGTTTGGGTGCAGGTCACTAAAACTTGACCTATGGGTGACCTATGCTATTCCTTAGACATAGTAGCAAAGCAAGGGAGAGGGAAAGGGTGGTGTGTGAAAAGGTGCAGAGTGTAAAGGTATGTGTGTTGCAAAAGAGTGTTCCAAAGTATCCTTCCAGTTCCACAGGCATGTGTAGGAAATAGCATGGGTCACAGGTTTGGGCGCCCTCAGGCTTGGGTGGGTGCAGGTCAAGCTGAGAGCACCTGTAACCTGGGCCCAATCTGCAGTGTCAACTATGTATGTGTGCACATACACACATACAACACATACCTGCCACACACATGCAGGCTGTATATCATGTGTTTGGTATATAGGGCCCACTTTTCGGTCATTCACAAACAGTGCAACTTGTGGTTTGCTCTGTGATGAAGCAAACATAATTACCTTCTCCAATATCAAAGGTGGTTGTCAGCAAGTAAGCATGCAGCTCCTGCAAACTCACTGTTCTGCAACCTGAGCTTGCATGGCACAGCCTCAATGAGGAAAAAGCTTTGGTGGTCGTAAAAGAAATCAAGGATGCTGGTGGAGATGCCATTGCCATGAGCGGTGAGGTTGGTGCTGAGAACTTCCCAGAGAAGATCATTAGTGCAATGGTGAAACAGTATGGAAAGATCAATCATATTGTGAACAATGGTGAACTTTAGCGCTTCATTTTCTCATTGACATCGTTTATCCCACCGTCGTACAGCGGGCTTTACCTATGATCGTGTCAGTCATTCGCGATCAAGCTCGATCCCAAGATGCTTACACTCTTGTACCTAGGTGCTGCACATGCTTCCTTGATGCCTGGGACGTGATCCAGAAAGTTCATTTCTGTTCCCCATTCTGTCTCATCCATGCCGCTGCACCCTACTTCTGCATAAAGAGTGAGAACGCTGAGACTCGCAAAAACCGTAGCATTGTCAATATTTCATGACTATATCAATGGCGGAGAAGTGCATCTGCAGCACTGTGCTCTTCAATGTATTGTATGCAACCCAGGCATGGTCCTGCAGGCATGGGTGTTCAACATGTGTGGGCTCTGGCCACAACCATGCCTCCCACAAATACTGCCATCCCTCCCTCCCAAATGACAGTGAGAACATGTGGGAGAGGTGGAAGGGTGGTGCATGCAGAAGGGAGGGTGCAAGGCACAGGCAAAACTAGCATGTCTGATTGGATGGTGTTGGTGCATGTCAGAAGGTCATGTTAGTGTGTGAGAAGAGTTCTAAAAGTGAATACAACTTCAAGTTATTGGTTCTAGTGATCAAGTTACATACCGCTTGAAGTCCCTGTCCACGTTCCACATTGATGTACAACTTATACCTCACAAATACCACCATCCTGTTGTGCAATTGTAAGCCCTTGGTTGGCATCAATGGCACATCACTGTTGTGCAATAGGTGTAAGGCACCTGTACCATTCCCTAGGCATGTGCCAACCAATAGGAATGTGGGAAATTTTGTTTGAGGTGGTGGCAGGATTCAAGGAGAGAGAGAGAGATCAATTATAGTGCTCTAAGCACTTGGCGCTTATGGTGCACTTCTACTACAAGATACATTAGCTTTGGCAGAGTGTCTGAGTATCAGAAGGGGGGGGAACATATCAGAAGGACTGGGTGCATAATTATTGGCTGGGGAGGCACAAAAGGGCCAATCCCTCACAGATAGGGGGATCGGTAGAAAATGAGAGCCGATCCAGGTTGGAGTAGGAGGTGCTTAGGGGTTGATCATTCGCTGGGGGGGTGCTACGTGGGTGTATTTGTCCTAGGATTCAAGGAGCGCTACATTGTTACCTAATATCAATGCCACAGCAGTATTGTATTATTTCAGGATTTGATGTAGGCTCCGTGATCGGACTTACGGACCGATAGGGTTACAGACTCCACTACCTCGGCATTCTCTAAATTTCGCCACAGAACTATTAAAGCATGTGACTGACATTGACCTGAGTGCTTTACACATCCAGAACCTCATCCAGACCAGCAAGAGCCACGTCAGGATGAATCACGTCAATACCATGACAGAATCCCTCACAGCATTGCAGGGTTTCGGCACAAGCCGGGGAATTTTTGGGCGCCTGATGGGTAACACCCGGTCGGTTCCGGAATACTCCAAGGCATAAAATAACGCGGCGCGCGGGCAGCACTGCACTAATTTCAACAGCATGCTAGCTACTACACGATTATTCACGCCTGTACGTCTATACTCCACACGAGCAACTCTGCGAGGGGCTGCATATCGCTCGATATCCGTGTCAATCACACATCGGATGGCAGACGAGCTAAAGACCACCTCGTCACACCGTAATGCTGTAAAAGGGACGGAAGGTGGCCACCAACGTGAGCTTACAAACGCAATGCCAGTTCTTGTATAAACTCTCTTTCACCAGACGACGCGTCGAGTCGCGTCGCTGTGGCTCCTAAAGAAGTGATAAACACGACCGGAAACACTCAATCACCACAAATTCTCGGTGATTGGGTGTTATTTCATCCTGTGTAGGTATAATCCCGACACTCGTCCTTTTCTATTTCATCGGTATTGCGTAGATACACTCCAGAAGAACTAAACTCTGTCAAAATTCTCCATCACGATGCCAAAATTTGGTCGGACAAGTTTGCTCTTCTATTTGTCTGGATTCTCAGGTAGGTGTTGTCCTTTCTTCTTTTCTTTTATTTTTATCGCTCCCTGACTTCGTACTTGCGTATAGGCAGGGCTTCGACATAGTTTCTCGTTACAAACATAAGCCTGTTCCTGAAAGTGCCAAGACTATGACTACGCAAGAGCTTAGAAAGGCAGGCTATATCATGGATGACAAGCAGTGGCTTTCTCGCATTTTGTTCCTCGAAGCCATTGCTGGGGTTCCTGGAATGGTAAATCACACAGGTTGACTAAACCCGTTTATTAACATCACCTCTGCATTGTCTCAGGTAGCAGCCATGGCTCGCCATCTAACTTCGTTACGTCTTATGGTTCGTCGACAACCCTGCTACCATGTCATTCCTTCTGACTCTGTGCAGAAACGCGATGCTGGCTGGATCCGTACTCTGCTTGAAGAAGCGGAGAATGAGAGACTTCATCTTATGACCTTTATGACATTGAAAAAGCCTTCAATCTGGTTCCGGGGCCTAGTTTTGGGAGCTCAGGGTGCGTCTCTGTAGATTCTTTGCCATGTTCTGTTTACCTACGATCACCCAGGCGTCTACTTTAATGCCTTTTTCTTATCTTATTTAATATCCCCAAGGTAAGTATAATATGTCCTTCTCTTTTGTGCTATTGTCGAACATATTGGATAGAATGTGTCATCGCTTGGTCGGCTTTTTGGAAGAGGAGGCAGTGATCACCTAGTGCGTATCTTTCATTCCTATCTAGTGGTGGTTGTTCTGAGCCAGATTGCAGCACTCGTATCATCGAAGAAATTAAAGCAGGTCGCCTTCCTGAATGGTGCGTATTTGTGACTCTTAGAATTACTGCCTGTCCTCAATGCTTGGCATGTTAGGGAGACTATGGATGCGCCGGCAATTGCTAAGGATTATTGGCGTCTTAAGTCAGATGCAAAACTCATAGATGTCTTTTATGCCGTGCGGTCAGACGAATCGACGCACAGGTGTGTGCCTAACGTTTGGATATTTTGATGCACAACAGACCGTTCCATTCCAGGTTCGTGAACCACACCTTGGCGAACCTGAACACCAAGACCGACGTTAATCCGTTCGCGATTCGTGAACCCAACATGTTCGTTAAGGGAGTGAAATCTGGGTCAGTCATTGCTTGGATTTCACAGATTCCGCGCTAACTCATTTGTTGGTTCAGATTCACGAGGGAAGAAAGTGAGCGTTACGTAAGAGAATCACATGAGCTTATGAAGGACCATTCAAGCAAGTCGTGAAATTTTGACAGCATTTTTTTTCCCTATATTCTATCTAATCTAAATTATATCGCAAGTCTATTTATCACCCTCCCCACTCGATTTCTGTGTATTGTAGTGGACACATAATATTACTTTATTCACCATCCTACAGCCACGGGACCTTATTGATCTACCCAGATGTGTATGTTGTGCCTTCTTACCTTATTGCCTGATGGGTCCATCAGGATCAAACGCCGTTCCAGCCTATAGGCAGCACGAAAACTTGGTCTCTTCAGGTTAGTGCAACGTTGATTTTAACTATATTTAGAAATCTGAATCTAAGTCTCATCCACTAGGTCAGCTACATGGGGCTCCTTGAATGCCTAGCCACATGTTTCGGAGCGGTATTGATTGAAACCTATACGAATTCATTGTCTTTGAGTTCATGGTTTCACTAGTACTGTCTCCAATGAGGCTGACATGAAACAGTCTTCAAGTGTTCAGTATATAATGCTCAAGAAGTGATCCTGCACAATCATCTTCTACCATCATCATCTATTTGCTTCTTTACAATTTCTACGCTCTACTTTTTTTTTGACCATGACTTCTGCATACAGTTGTCGACGCTTGCCGCCTTTGTTGATATCGCACATTGCTCCTTCGATCCCGCACGAGATTAGATTTCCGCCAGCTGTGCTCCCGGATCCTGAAAAGGAGGCGCAACATTCGGTATTTGAACAACTTGATCCATATTATTCCGCTGTACCTTTGAGTCCACGCCATGTTAGAACCATCGACGCATCTTCTACATCCGAAATTCATGGCTTTGTTTGCTTTATTGTAGGGCACACACCCTCAAAATGGTATCCTTTCTCCTCCACTCCCAGGTGGAACCGCGCGCCCCATCGGCAGACAGCGTGGATATTCTGAATCAGCTTCGCACTCTCCTTTGCTTCCAATTAAACCCCCGGCGGGAACGAGACAGTCAGTAACCAACAGACCGCGTGGATATTCGGACGCATCATCCTTCTCTGAATGCTCTGCGGCTGCCCCCACCCATCCGACTTGTCCCACACAAGCAATCAAGAAGAACATGATTGCGCAGTATCCACCAGGTCCAGGAGGGAATCCCAAATTAGATAATTCAGCTCTCCAAGGGATATGGGATATCTATCGCAAGGAAGCTGGTGATTATGATGCGGCCATGATTGATTCATGGAATGCCTCTATAGACAACTTAATCCTATTCGTACGTCAAAAGCCATTTCACATAACCTCCGGCATACTCACCGTGTTTTATAGGCTGGGCTATTCTCTGGTATTATCACCACGTTCCTTACTGAATCTTACAAAAGTCTGGCACCCCCTCGCACACTTAACCATCAACCGATTGAAGATAGTTGTCGAACTTTTGGGTGTGGCCCTCACGCGACCAGAATCAACACCATGTGGTTCACTAGTCTTGGCTTGAGCTTGGTATCTGCTCTCATCGCAATGCTTGCCAAACAATGGATAGCAGGATATAAGGTGAGGTCGATCCAATGTCACTTAAAAATTGTTTCTTATGCACTCACAAAGGTGGAACTTCTGTTCTCTGGCACTGGATGTGCGGAGTGGTTCCATGAAGCATGTAGAGTGCGACAATATGTAAGTTAGTCTTCATGCAGCTGTCCTTTGTGCTATTGATGATAGGCGTGTAGCGCTTTGATGGCATGAATCAGTACAAAATGGCACAGGTTATCTCTGCGACACCTATCCTCCTTCATGCTTCTCTCATGTGCTTCAGTATCGGTCTGGTGGACTTCCTATGGACATTGAATCAGATCGTGGCAATCCCAGTAAGTATATATATTTACCTATGATGTATATATCCAGCTCTAAACCTACCAGATTTCATGCCTGTGTGGCCTAACGCTTTTTCTGTACATCGGAAGTACAATGTCGGCTGTAATCTCGCCTCGGTCACCATTCAAGACTGCTTTGGCACGTCTAATCTGCAATCTTCGCGGGGGGAATAAAGAAAGAGAACAAGTCAAGGCGGCCGGAATCAAGATGGACGAAGTTGTTGTGACATGGCTGATATCCACCTCCAGGAGTCAAGAAATATACCATGAAGCGATGAAGGCGTTGCTGGAGCTCAAGAAGGCGGACATAAATGGCTCTCGAATCTAGTTTTACCATGCACGCTGTAAATTCAAATTTCTTTACATTTTTGTACCTATCATTGAGAGATGCTGCATGATGGAGTTTCGCCGCTCGCTGTCTTGCGCTTAACGCATACAGTCACGTGCATCAACCACTTCCCTGCGTCATAGGCTGTTATAAGGAGTCAGTGGGATACTTATTGCGATGCATTCTCTCCTCCAAACCTTCTTGGTCTAAATCATTGGTTACGCCACCCGTTGACCATCCCATATGCTCACATGGCCTCCGGTGATGGTGTTGTGACTCCCTCGGACGACATTGTTCCTGCGATAGTTGCTTCATCATCAAAAGACTTTGGTCATGGCTATGATCATACACATCATTCAGAACGCCTCTTCATTGGCCCAATGTCATTCGCTGCTGCGGAAAGACACATTGACTTGAAGGACCATGGTTCCAAGACACACTGGTGGTTTGGTCGAGATGGTGTGACCAATAGTGATGGTGACATGGAAGACAATGTTCCAGAAAAACATGCTTTTCTTTATTTCCTGAGACGAGGTGGTATAGAGGAAGACTGGAACTCACAGGAAAGTTTGAGAAAGAGGTAGACCGATATTCAATATGCCAGATACCTCATGCTGAATTAATTTACTTCAGAGTCAAGCAAGAAATATTGCGTCAGTGGCGACACAGTGGTTGGGAACCCCTAAAACACGGGAGCGGTGAAGTCCGCCCAACCAAATGGGTGGGGACCACATTTAAGATCGGCAACGACTTTCTTGGAATCCCAATGCACACCGACGGAGAAGCCAGGTTTTCCGAACAGTTATCACAGCCTGTAACTTCCGCGTCTCAAGGTTCTGCATCTATTTCCAAGACCCTGTCAACTCAAACATATCATACAGCACCTGAAGGTCATTCCGATACCCGATCTTCAAGCCTGAGCTCTTCCGGCTCACCTAATCACCCTGGATTAAAATCAAACGATTCAAATGTAGCATTAATCCCGTCTCCTGAGCCGCCAATCCCACACAGGCCAACAGTATTTCCTGGCCTTCTGGCTTCCACATCACTTCCTGCCAAAACTCACATTGATACCCATAATTTTCATGTTTCATCAGTCCGTAGTAGAAAAATCCCTCCCGTTGCGAGTGAAAACAATCTTTCAATGTCGATCCCGGTGCAATCTACACGTCATGGCGAAGGAAAACACGGTGGAGGTAAAACGGTGCAATTCTCACCAGTTCCGCAGTCACACACCGAACCTGTATCACCTTTTGAAGTATTGGCACGACGACCAAGCAGCGCTCCAAATACTAGTGCTGGCGCTGTTGCTTCCCAGTTGCCCGATCACGGAATGCATGCTCAGGAAGGAGTTTTTAACTATGGAGATGTTGTACGCCAAGGCAAGTTTTTCTACCAGAATCTTTCAGAGAATTATCCAGTCATGTGGCATTATCACATGTTGACGAATTATGCAGCAAGGATGTTGGTTCGGAGATCTCACCTAACATCTGGGACCGTCAGTAGGTACTTTGACGCAGAGGAGGCCATGAAGTTGCGAGACTTAATCAGTTACGAGTGGAAAGAATTCTTGGTAACATGGCGTAAGGAACAACTCGAGCTATATGAGGATTATGTGAGTAAGATCAAATTTAATATACTTTAGACATATACTCACTGCTCATTCTCATCTCAGTCAATACCAGGCAAAGAAATGTTATTAGGCCATAAACATAGGGCCTTTGTAATACCGCTGCAGAAACCAATTACCCGTCTAACACTATATTCCTTTGTCGACTTCACGTTCTGCCTCACGTGTTCAATGGCTCATGTTCTGAAAAATAAAACCCGAAAAGCAAAAAGTCTCACTGCTCGATCCCTCTTTCACAAGAACATGGGCACTGACGTATTTGTTTTCAAAACCAAGACCCGGACTTCAGGAATAGACTGGATGTGGGAACTATGGTAAAACGCGATCCTCTGTCCGCCATGGATAACTAACCCCTACTTCGTCTTGATAGGAGACAGCTGGGAAACCATATACCGCAGACATTCGAAGTTCACTGCCCGGCTTTGCAGTCACGTTTGAAGCTAAATATTCCGGAGTACGACATGTCTAACGGGGAAGGGTACAAGGTCTTTACCAAAGATTGTGTTACAAGTTTATGTCAAAAGGCATTAGAAGGTTCGCCCTCCTGGCATTATCTTATTGAACAACCCATGAGACGAGGTGCGCGTCTCGAATTGTGCTGGCGAAAAGGATCGATGCTCGACTGGATTCACTGGGAAAAGGATATGAATGGAATGAAAAGAGGATGGGCCGTATTGTATGGCCTATGCTTAGCAAAGGTAGTTTTAGTGATAATGAAGGAACCTCCATGGCTGCTTACGAGATTACCGCCATTATTCAGCCCCGTGAGGTCACCCACCTAGAAGTTCGTATCGGTGAACACCGCCCTATGACGGTTACTTTGGAAGATGGAACACCCTTGCACGAACCCCCATCAGTGGAAGGGTACCTTCACCGCATCAAGCCGAACACTCAAAGCCGAACACAAGTTTACCTATCTGTTCATGGAGGCTGCTTGTTTTCTATTTCCCCTTCTTATGCATACCCTCCACGTCCCCCTATACCTGTGACAGATGATATAGTGGAGTCTGAGATCAATGTTTACAAGGACACCAAACGACCATCTTTCAAAGATGGAGAAATACAGCGAGGTGATGTTGTTGTCAAATTATGAAGTCTTTGACACGAACGAACACATTCTGCATCTGCAGGTGCAAAACAAGTCTTACAAGCTGATACATTCATTGATTTGAGGAGTATTGTCGTAGTCCGACGAGCATTTCAGCATATATTTCGGCCATTTGAACTATCTTCAAATCAAGAAAATACCCTGCCATCATCTGCCAATGCATTAATACATCCGGATGATGAAGATGCGGGTGGTGAGGAAGTGCTGGCGCGACATCCTGACAAATCTACTTTGCGGATGCGACGCTCATTTGAGTTGTTGATGAAGAACGGTCATGTCTTGCGGTTTGAGGTATGCATGTCGTGTATTTAGTCCGTCCTACCATGTTTATATTTCTAGACATATTCCTGTAAAGTGGCGCAAGAATGGATTGAACATCTGGATCAGTTAATTCGCTATTGGACTTATCGTAATCGTGTGGATGCATCCCACGAAATGGAGCTTATTCGCGCGATCGCTGGCAACGCGGGACCCACAATATTCCCACCAAATGAGCACAATATTCCTGCGCCACCCCCAGATTACGACGAGGCGAGCGACTACCTTCCTAGTCTTTGGAATTGGTGTGTATTGGATGGATGCATGTCTGTGGTGCGAAATGGACGCTTGTTTTTGAGGCGAAGCCTTCGAGGGCAATACAGGTATGACTGATCTTATAGGAACCATCCTGTTCTCATACATCGACTAGATTAATGCAAATTATCCTTGTCTCTGGACATCTGGTTCAATTCCATATTGCCTCTCCTCAGGCTTCCCAGCATGTACGCTCCCGGGCGATCAGCCTCTTGGACGCCTACGTTTGTTCAGGTCATTTTGCAACCCAGTCGCTCCCTGTCGACGAATTCGTAGCGAGTCAGGAACCGCTTCGTCGTCGTTTTCAAGATGGTCTAGAAAGTGACGATCGCGAATCAGACACGATTTTCTTGCTTTGGTAACTTGCAGTTCGTTGCTTCATTACATGTCATTTTTAATAGCTTTCACAGGTATCGTCCTCACGCCATAGGAGATATGGCGTCCAAGCATGCCATACCTCCCCTGAACGCTAAACATCGCATACTAGTGCTAAAGGCTCGTAGCAAACTCGAACGTGATGCATGGTGCTGGTCCTTGAATACGGAAATCGAGAAGCTTTCCCGCAACCGAGAGATTACCACTCAGGTTATATAACCCAAGGTATAAATAAGCATGTGGATTTTCATCATGTGGAGATGATGGGAGGACCTTCAGTGACCATCTCTAGTTTTGTTATGCCTTTGATATTTTGCAAGTGCGCATACGACCAATGTGGTCTTGACGTCACGATGCATGAGCGCCTCGTACCGCCACATTCTACATTTCTTAGTCCCTTGTAAACTGGTTTCTCTCTTTCATGGAGTGCGATCCCGATAGTTCTTTGCCACCTTTGACACCCATCCGATGGTTTCGACCAACGATGAGCACACCTTTCCTCCAGCTTCCAACAGCGCCTATATCTGTGACAAACGTTGATACCTGGATAGCATTGTCTGCTCACGAGTCTGCACTATGTGAGGAGGCATGGCAAGCATTGTCTGAAGAACAACGGCAAGCAGCAGACGTGACTTCTAAGACCGACTGTTTGCACCCTGGGCCGGTGGAGGATCTGGCTGATGAGGAACCAACGGTCGGTGTTACTATATCCGAGGAAAGGCTGTTTGAAGTGGACGTCAAATCGATGGAGGCAGGTTATTTCTTGTAGTTCATTTAGCCTTGACTCTGACGAGGCATCAAGTAGTTACGTCCAATATACTGGATAATGACCGCTCCACCTATCAAGGTGAGGCGAGCTGCGTGGATGTATGATGAAGTGAGTATGTATTAATTGGGTATTTACATACTTACCCGAGGTATCCTAAATTTTGTATGGACAGACTAGACCTGTACCGAAACACCTAGCGGATCAGCTGGACGCTGCCTATAAGTGAGCCTTCTTAACTAACCAACGACACTAGTTGATTCAATGAACTGCCTAGATTAATCCAACCATGGCAGGTAAGGCTACTGCATTTTGAATTGGTGATGTAGAATTGTTATGACATGTAGACTTAGCCCAGCTACAAATTCGAGCTCGAAACTGCAGCCCGTTTAGGGATTGAGGCCTATGAAAAATTGAAGTATCCAATCACCTCTTTACCAGAAACAGGCACCTCACAGCTTTGTGTGATTTTCGAAGATCAATTCACAGCAAAAATCACATCGTTAGTCTTATAATCTTATTCATTCTTGTTCAGTATTATGCATCACTCACACCTGCCACAATTCCAACTATCAAGGAGGAACAAAAACCAACTTTTCTCCAGCTCGCTTTTTGCTTCCAGGAATAGACCTCTTCCAGGCCGCGCTTTTGCATTTTCCGGTACTACCGTGTACTATGGTTACGAAACCGCCCTGGCACGTACACATTCGGAATCTACCCCTCAACATTTGAACCAACAGCAAGGAAAAAATGACAAAGCAACTACCGCGACGGCCTCTTTGGATGTCGTAGAAGCGCGTCTACCAGCTTCTGGGAATGAGCAGGAAGCGGAATACTTAAAGAGCCATACGGAGACCCAATATGACAAATCGCTACATGCTGGAGAGCAAGGTCCCAGAAAAGTCACGGACCTTGTGTTAGTCGTTCATGGAATAGGCCAAGGTGTATGTCTTGTTTCTTTGTCCTTTGTTAGCACTACTCATGTTATGGTTCAATCAGCTTGCTTCTCAGTACGAAAGTTGGTCATTTCTATATGCAGTGAATCATTTTCGACAACTTGCAAAGTAAATTTCTTCAATTATATACCATTACAGAATCACTTCATCTTCCACCTTCAGAAAGCAAGCAATGTTGCCAGCTCTTGCCTCCATTTTACGTGAGAAACAAGTTCAATTCCTTCCAGTTCAATGGCGTACGTCTCTGAACATAGGAGAAGAGGAGCAAAGGGAAAGGGAGAGAGACGGTCTTGACAACTCATTCAGCATATCCGGTACGCTCTTATTAACTCTCCATTTATCCTCATATCCTCACAGCTTAATAATTTAAGATATCACTTTAAAAAAGAGCATCCCGTGAGATATGTTTTCATATTTTTTCTCACCCGCTGAATTCTTTATGCACAGCGCAATCCGTGAACTCACCAACAACGTCCTCATAGAAGTACCTTATTTCATGAGTCACCACCAAAGTGCAATGATAGAATCTGTGAGTGTCGTCTTTGGAATTACGTCATGATAGATTCAACGTAAGTAGGTTTGTATTCAAGCGTATGGATGTCCTCTACTCCGATATAACCTTCAAATAACTGGAAATTTAGAAATCGCATTTATCGCATGTGGTGTGCCCGTAATCCAGGTGTATATTTACTTCTCACAATCCCATTCATCCTGCCTTTGCTGAACAAATGTGGTAGGGTTTGATCATTACGGACGTGTACACATCATGGGTCACTCTTTAGGCTCTTTACTCTCTGCATATATTCTCTCCAAACAGCCTACTTTTCAGCCCCCGCTCTCAGAAATGGATCCATGCGCTGCTAGGCAATGTCGGCATATTTTTTTGTTCAATACCAGGTACGATCTCACTGGCCCAACGAACTCCCAACATAATATTTTCTGTAGTACCTTCTTCATTGTCGGCAGCCCATTACCCGTATTCGTACACCTTAATCACGCACAGGTCATCGCCCGCAAGGTGAACGTTTCAACACTAACTAGAACGCAGCATTTTTGACCTATATTTTAGGGTAGAGAAAGAACCAAAGACTCACCTGATGACGAAGCTGTGAGTTCCCCTGAGATTACAGACTTTTTTATGCTCAATTCACCCTGATGCAGCTTGATCGAGAAGGGCTCTTCGGCTGTTTTGCTGTGGGACACTAATTATCGAGCCTGTCGCAAACCTCTTAGCTTATCTTTCCTTTTTATAGATTGATTCACTCTACAACATATTTCATCCCAGTGACCCCATCGCGTATGTCTTAACTAACGCTTCCGACCTTCAGCTTCACATTCATTTGACCGTACCCATTAGTTATTTGCTTAACCCCTGTGTCGATGCTAAGTATGTGTCAAAAGAACTGCATTTCGACGAAATTCATTGGTTCATGTAGGGGCGCTAAGGGCCTTCCTCCTTCCACGGTTCCAAGCTTTAATGCTAGCGTTATGTCTAACATCACCAATCGTGTCTCAAAGTTGTTTGGGGAGGTCTTGCCTAGACCGTTTGGATCAACGCCACCAATGTCCCGCACACAGTCTCCCGACGGTCGTCCAGCCGGCTATGGGGCATCGAGCGGGTTCGAGCTTTCAGGCCACAACCAAGTTCTACAAGGATCTCGAGCGGAACGCAGGTTTGTTGACCCAGCTCCATTTATCTAAGAGCTGCATTGTCGACATTGCAAGGATCAAGGTTTGCAGCACTCAATCCCCACGGAACTCTAGACTTCCAGCTAGCATCCGAGGGAAGCATTAGTGAATACGTTGGTCAGCATCATTACCATTCTCCTGATGTCTAGTAATTCAAAGTTGTGCATGCTATCCAGACATGATTACAGTAAGAGCCTGCTTGGTCGTATGATATAAAAACTTAGAACTTCCCTTGCATCCGCAGGCCCATTCATCTTATTGGCAAGATGCTAATTTGGCAAGTGTCAATCATTCTTGAACTTCGTTCGATTATTTTTACTGTTCCAGGCCGCATTTGTGCTTGTGGAGCTATTTGCGAACCAACAAGATCTTACTCGTACCGGCTTGGCAGCGATTCCCAAGTAACGGGAATTGTTCAAGACTAGAAATAATTCCGTAGAGAATTTACTCTAAAGCTGTTACCATTTCCTCTCTCGCAGTTAGTGAAGTTCTAGATGAAGTTGATAGACCTACTGTATTGGAGACAATGTCATTTCTTTTTCCTTACTGCACAATAAAGGGAACCCAATTTGGATTTCTGGTCCAAATGACGCCGCGGCAAACATAGAGTCAAACAACTGGTGGTTTCTTGAAGTTTCCATTGTTATTCTAAAGCCACATCCATGTCACGTCTCAACTATTCCAAGTGGGATCAACTTGAGGTGGGTTTATCATATACCTTTCTCTGGTTGGAGAGCTCACTACCGCTAGCTCTCTGACGATTCCGATATCGAAGGCCACCCTAACGTTGACAAGAGATCTCTCATTCGGTCAGTACTTTCTTTGGAGTCACTCAGAAACTGAAGCTTAAAGATAGGTAGATGGAATCAAAGAGCTATACACGAGAAACGAGAGGCTAGAAAGCACCGTATCGCCGAGCTTCGTGCTGAGATTCCAAGGAACGAAGCTCTACTCCTCCGCCTACAACCTATTACGAAAGATATCGAATCGCAAGGGCACGTATACTTCTCTTCCCTAGTCGAGCGTCTCAAGACACAACCATCGCCTGAGGGACCCGGTGAAGGACAACCCACTTACGATGAGATGATCCACGCTTTACTTTTGAAAGTCTGGGAAGAAGTAAAAGAACAAGGCGTTGAAAAGGACGATCCTGGGCTTGATAAAGCTCTTGCTGATGGATTACGAGGGCACCTAGCCAAATTGGAAGACCTGCAAGAAAAAAATAAGGTTGAACTCGAAACAGAGGAGAGAGAAATGTCGAAGAAGATAACCAGCGAAGACATTCATGAAGGCTTTGACTCTAAGGTATGCCAGAGCCTATTACCAGCCAAGTAGACTGATCAATTTCGGAATTCAGTATGTTCCTCCAAAACCAGCACCACCTCCTGTGACCGTACCTCAGAAGAAAAAGGTCACAAAGACAACAGAAACATCGTTAGAGACCCTTAATATCAATTCAATATCAACATCTGAGACCGCCACTGTGGAGCCTTCTACTCAGTCTGATGTCGCCCCCAAAGACGACGACAGCGAAGACGAAGAGGGGAGTCTCCCACAGCTGACTCCAGCCCTTCTCGAATTCTCCAAGCTTCCTCTCCGCGAATATGAACGGTCATGGCGATTTATTCAAGGAAACCGGGATGTCATTGTCCCTGGTGCTACGGATGCCCTTTTAGTCGAGGCCTTTGCTGCAGAGCGTCGTGGTGAAAAGCGGTACGCTAAACAGTGTGTTCATCAAGGATTGTTACTACAGTACTGCGACAAGCTGGGTCCTGATGGTGTTAGTCTGTTCTTTAAGAGGTGAGCAAGACTGATTATTTAACCCGTTGCCGATAATGATTTGATCAGGATGGTTTCGAACGAGAAACGCGCTCAGATCGTCTTCCTTAAGGATGTAGAAGATACTTATGCGCACCTTGCCTCTCGTGTCGTTGCCACTGAAGCTGAGGATCGGGAAAATAATCATGGGCGCGAACAAATTCAGTTAATGCAAGAGGACCCCTCACAGCCTATCACTTTCAATGTCCCCGATGGCCCGCCTCCCCAAGATCTCAGGCTTGAAGGACCTGGAACCGAAGAAATGGACATTGAACAAGTACGCCGAGCACTTCAATTGCGCTGGGAGGTATTTGAAGCCTTCGATGAATCGCTTAAGAATGCTCTTAAGGAAGGGACTCTAAAAGCTGTAAACGAAGTCTTGGGCAAGATGGATGTAGCACATGCGGAAGACACAGTCAAGTTGTTGGGACTAGCAGGTATCCTGAGCTTTGCGGACGATGGCAAAGTGAGGGATCTAACACAACTAGATGGTGAGACTACCGAACTTGGTGATAAAGTAGCAACTACAGATCAAGACACCAAGTGAATATCTACGTGTTAAGAGCGCTTTCCTTTCGTCACATAGTTTTATCTACTTGCTGTTTTGCATTCAATTTCATATACTATAACATACGAGCAAAGATACTGTTCCTCATCCTTCTTCGAGGCCATAGACAAGCGCCAAAGCTACCTTGGCTGCTGCCTTCCTTTTTTCGTCTTTATCGGTGATGGCTGCGATCTCTTCCTTCATAGCGTCTAGACCTGCCAGTACGCGCGACAGGTCGAATGAGGCTTGTGAGTCACCTTCATCGTCAATATTATCAGACATGCCCATCTCGCGGAGGCGTTGAGACATCGACGCGACCTCCTCTTGTGATGGAAATGCGGGATCGCTTTCCGCGTCAAGGTGAGCTTGCGGAAGATCGGAGGCAGACACAAAGTCACTGAAATTGTCCTCAAAGCCCGACTCACACGGTCTGGACTCTTTAGCACTCAAGGTGGGAGAGTGAGCTTGAGGGTGATTCACATTCGTCCAGGGATCCTTCTCGTCGTCGGCCCCCTCTTCTAGCCATCTCTCTAATGCGGCCATCTCATGCTGCATAGCTGTCTCGCCTTCTGTTGGATCTTTGTCAGCCTGAGCGTCGAGCAACGACCGCAATCCGTCCTCTTCTCCTGGGGGTCCAGGAATCGATACAATACTCCGCGATTTTCCATGTTTTCGGGACTTCTGAACCATCGATGGCCAAAGTATGGTACTAAGTGCATCGATAACGCGACGTATTCCTGGTACTTCTTCTGTAGATCAGGATATGTATATTTAATGTAAGATTACAACACACCTTGGACGTCGTCTACATCTTGCTCGCGTGTAAGTTCGCTGCCAGGACTATCGTTGACATATTCAAATCCGTGTTCACCGAAGAAAGTTTCAAAATCGTCTAGCTTGTCTGGGATGGCGGAAGGGACTGAGACAGCAATTGATACCTCAAAATCCGATTCTTCAAGATGTCCTAGCATGGTGATGAATGCATCTTTGAAACTCTGAGACACATGTCAATGTAGCTGTTCCACCCGAAAACTTTTCTCGTACTTCTGAAGGATTAAACACAAAGATGCATGCTGGAACATCTCGGGCATCTTGGGCTGTTATTTTTGTGGTCTGGAGAAACGAGAAATGTACGGGGGCCGTATAATATTTGTTCGAAATAGTCCAGAGCAAGTATTTCTTGCCATCATCGTGAGCCTGAAGCTCAAGTGGTTGTTCTTTCGTGGCAGATTTATAGTCCGATGCAGCAATAATCTCTGAAGATAATATAAAAGACATGTTTAAAGATTTAGCTGAAAACTATACATACTACAGGCTAGTTGGTTCGCCTGAGTGACGGAAGAAGATATAGTTAAGATACGACATGATGGTGGTGATGACATTGTTTCTTTCTCCTGATCAATCGCACTTACACGGCTTACATAGCATTTATAAACGAGTAAACGACGCTGTGTTTGCAAGATGGGATAAGAGATCACTTATCACACGTCGCGCGGAGTCAATTTCATAATTTCTATTTCGGATCTTTGACTGAAACTTCTCCGCCTGTGCCTCTAGAGATGCAGAGCAACCTTTTGCGACGCGGACTAAAGTACGAACACCACTCAATGATCTCAAGCCCAGGTAGCGCACTAGCGATACGAAGTGAGAGCTCGATCTCGTTCGACCGGGTTTCCTCACTAAATTCTCGAATACACCTCTCGCACGAGGCACGTGGCTGGCCAGGGGGACAAGATGCATGTCGTAGCAAGACCGTCGATGGTGTGAGATAGACATCAATAGATAAGACTCGGAGTGTCTTTATGGGGCTCAACGATGTTGCTATTGACAGCTAGATGTAGAAATTCAACCCGAATCTAATAAATCACCATGAAACGACTCACCCCAAGTGTCTCCGCCGACGGAAACAATGTCCCTATGCCAAACTTATCCACTTCACTCATTCCGTGTAGTCGCAATTCTCGCAGCTCGGGCAGCCGCGCTACGATCGCCGCAAAGAGAAGATCGTGAATCATAGTATGAAACTTCCATATTTCCAAGCATTTCACAGACGAAGGAAGGAATCCGATAATATCAAGTGGTCTATAGACATTGTGCATCTTTATTGACACCGAATTGAGGGCTGGGAAGTTTCGAGGATGGATGGCAGGGATGAACAAAGA